>PVHY01000180.1:73144-280662 GCA_004024945.1 Uropsilus gracilis
CCGGGGCTTTCCCACTTCACTAACATTTGTTAACTATCCTGATCTTTTGTGCTCTTCACCTCCCCCGCCTTCTTCCCCCTCCTCCTCTCTCGTTCCATGGTTCAGTCCCATTGGTTGTTTTCATTTTTTATTTGTTTGTTTGATTTTCCCTATATCCCTCATATAAGTGAGACCATCCTGTACTTCTCTTTTTCTTTCTGGCTTATTTCTGCTAATATGAGTCTTTCTAGTTCCATCCTGGAAGTTTAAACTTTTATCAACCTTTCCCAATTTCACTACCACTTGTTATTACTTTTCCACTAATGCTTTGAGTGTTTGTGTGTGTGCATGTTTGTGTATACCATAAATAAGTGAAATAAGGAGGTGGAGGTGATCTGTCTGGTTTATTTCACTCAGCATAATGGTAGCACTTCAGAAGTGGCTGAATAAGAGGGGGTGAGAAGATGTGTGGCATTATACCATTGATTTTTGTTTCTACTGTTATCCCCAATGTCCCTTAAGGTACTATGTGATTTCAATCTTGAAAGCACAATACACTATAAAATCCACACTGTATACACATGAATAGTTTCATCAAATGAATCCTGGTGTTCTTTTACCAATTAAAGCACTGCTTGCTGAAGTAGGACTGGTATCCACTCTGGCCCATGTGGCTAAGGCCAGTCAGACAGAGGGTGAGAAAGAAAGGGGCAATGAATAGCTCCCTTGCTCTTTACAAGAATGATCGCTAACAGCATGGTTAGCCATCAAGCCACTTCATGTGAAGTATGCTTGTTAGTTTGTTAAATTGGTATGACTGTTCTCAAAAGCCAGGAACAGTTATACCTAACTGTTATATCTAACGTAGTTCTACCTATGCAAGAGGCAATGAAAATAATCAGAGCTCATAAGTGATTTCAGATTAGCAAAAAATCTATCACAAATGACAAAGTTGTTCTTGTTGCACTGCATAATTTGTTCCCTTCAGCTGCCACTATTCTAAAGGTTCATCTCATAAACTGACTCCAAAAATGTGTATACCGCTGGAGTGGCCTGTGGTAGTGCAACTTCATTACTCAAAATAATAAGTCCATTAGGTGTCTGCTCCTCTGCCCATAAACATTTGTGGATTAAGATACGGGGCCTCAATATTGAACCGCAGAGAGGCAGAGTTTCCACACACAGATCTTGCTCAGGAATCTCAGTTTGATCTGTGTTCAGGAAGCATTTTTTTAAACCTTAATATGTCTTAGGAGAGTTATTTCATTACTAATGGCAGAATAAAAGAAAAAGTAGTGCAATGGTTTTTGAATCAGATCAGCCCTTCAAGTAGAGATGGGCATGCATATAATTGTGAAAAAAGAAACAGCTTAGAAAAGATGATAATTTTCACAAGAGAAATTTTAAAATGTTAGAAAATTAAACATAATCTGTGTGACTATAATATGAAGAAATGTTACAGACTGAATGTTTGTATCCTCTCCACTTAATTCATAAACTGAAATCCTAATGACTCTGTGATTAGGTGGGGCAATGTTATAGAGAAGTAAATGGGCCCTGTGGTTGGAGGCCTAGGGAATGGGATTAGTACTTTTGTAAGAGAAAATAAGAAAGCAAGTTTTCTTTTGCCATGTAAGCATACAAAATAAAGATTGTCATCTGCAAATCCACACTTTCATCAAATATAGCATCTTAACCTTCCTCATCTTCTTAATGTGAGAAATATTAACTGGTTTTTTTAACTGTTTTTTAAGCCAGCAGGCTATAGATATCTGTCTGCTACAGCAGTCCAAACAAACTAAAACACCATATATAAGCTTTATACCAGGAATGGATGAGAATAATGACAGGAAATTGATGTAATCAGGACATTAAGTGACTAGATGAGAAAAACATTTTTACAATGCAGAAAAAAATGAATATTCATTCGTAATAAAGCTCTTTTAAACTAAGAGTAGATAGGGACTTCCTGAAGTTCATGAAGAAAATCATAACTTACAATCAATATTATATTTTGCTTAATATACTTAGGAAGAAGTCTCAATTTAAAATGGGGGTTTATCATTGTTTCAGCATTTTATGGAAGATTTTAGCTAATATAAAAAAGATAATTAAGTTAATGTATCTATATTTCAAGTGACTGTTTTTGAAAACTTTCAAATAATTATACATAATTTCTTAGATTTTCATATAAACAAGCTTATTTGCAATAACCATGATGTGTGTGAGTGGTTAATAGAAATGTATATAGTAATATGAGCATTCAGAACAGATTCAGGTTAAAAATACTCATATAGGAGTGTTTCTAGCAGATATGGAGAACTAATAATTGACAGAGGAGCCAAGAATAATCAGTAGAGGAATGAGTATCATCAATAAATAGCGTTTAAAAAAACACAAGATAATAACATCCACAGGAATGAATTGGGCTCCTTTTTTATACCACTCACACAAATTAACTTGAAATGTGTTAATACATTCATGTTGGCATTACCACCAGTGGTGCATGCATCATTGTCCTATCAGGGTGCATATAGCATCAGTGATACATGCATCCACAGGTCAACTTCATTAATTCAATTTAATATAAATCAGCCCCATCTAATGGAAAACAATAGAGAAATTAGAGCTGTCTGGCAGCAGAACATATGAAATACATCCCTGTCGTGAACTCTTGAGTGTATGTTCTAAAACCACACACTTGCTACAAAACATAAGGGGAAGCTCCTTGACAGTGTTCTTGGTAGTGATGCCTTTACTAAGCCACAAATGGTTTCACTCATAAGTGGAATATAGGAAAACAATACAAAGGATCAGACAAAACCAAACCAAAATCAAACTCTGGAAATCTGGTGGTGAAATTGAGGCTAGAATAGGAGGAGAGTGAAGAGAAAAAAGAGGAAGAGACCCAATGGACTATGGAGAGCAATGGGTGATTTGTTGAATAGTGAAGCTGATTCCAATTGTTCAGAAACAGGGTGCCACTCATTGTTGGGTGCACCTACTCAACCTGGAACAATGCAAACATAACAGTTAATCTAATGTGCACACCCCTAGGCTGTGGGGGAAACCCTGCATAACACCCCAAAACCAGACAGATTGGGAAGAACTTGTAAACTCCACAGATAACAGTGGTCCTCACTAAAAATTCTTTTTTCCTCATCAAATAACATAATGATGTTATTTGAGGATACACTGTATTATATTCTGGAAGGTGCTAATTAAGTAGATCCTAAATATTCTCATCATAAAAACATGGTATTTATATGGCAGGATGGAGAGAGTAGTTGGTGCCATTTGATGGTAATCATTACGCAGTATAAAAATTAACAAAACATAAACACCTTAAACTTAGAGAGTAACACTCATCATTTCTATAAAGTTTGTAAAGCAGGAGTAAAAGACAAAGAGCAAACAAGTATCTTTTAGAACAAGGTAAAAACCTTTCCTATTGTGGCTGGACAATTCTGTTTTAAGTTATATTCATTAAAAATATTTTAGGTGATTTTCCTTGTGGGTAACTTGTGGGTACACAGGCCTGGCGTTGGGACTACTTTCTTAAAGAAAGTCACTCTAAGTCTCATTAATAAAGGATATGGTTACAGAATAGGACTTATATACCTTTCCTTTGTCTTTTAATTTCTTTGCAATTGCGAGTTGTAATCATTTTTTTTTTTTACCTGTAATGAGCTTGTGAGATATTTTTTTAAACCAGTCTAAGAAAACCAACAGTATTCCTTCTTGTGTCAATGCCATTGTGACCCTGTGGCTGTTTGTTGTTCCACTCTGGGAAGAAAGCCACATTCCTTATAGCTTTCCACATTTCCACATTCATAGTTACATTAATGTGTAACTATGAACCACACATAAACATATTAACATTTATAAAACAGAGAGCACATAATGTGTCTCCTAGACACCTATTACCAGTAGTTTTAAAGTCCTTCCTCTTCAGTTAACTGTTCAGCCACAGTAGAGTGTAAGAAGATACCTGTCAGGATGGGAGGTGTGGGTCCTTCCTTGACCTGAAGTCCTGCCCAATAACTCCAGGACTGAGGACTACTGCTTGTCAGTTGTTCTTAAAAGATTTTAAATGCGATTAATGGTTATGCCTGCCTTATTCATATTCAAATTGCCTGCTCAATTTGGTGTAATCTGCTTGTTCCCACTGCCCCACAACTAGTTAAGTATGCTTTGTGAAAATCTATGGATAAAAATATATAACTGTGTTTTCAGTTGACACCACACATTCATCTCAATCTTAGAATGCAATATTATTCACAATCATTGTCTGTAGAAATTTATTTTGACAAAAATCTTAAATCTTAGTAATTATACAATTGCCCCGTTACCAATTTTATATTTAAAATTTTTAAAAAGTGAGGAATAAGCCGGTCACGGTGGCTCGTGCTTGTAAGCTTCATCCTATGAAGCGGCCAGGGCTAGGAATCGCGGTTCAAGTCTCACCTGGGGCCAGTAGCGAGACCTAGTTCCACAAAATAGCTGGGCATGGTGGCGTGCACCTGTAATCCCAGCTCCCTGGGAAGCTGAGGTTGGGGATTGCTTGAGTCTGTGGTAATGACTCAACGAGAGCCTGCGGTTCCATGGGCAAAAATAGCAAGACCTAGTCTAAAAAAAAAAAAATTAAATTAAAAAAAAAGAGGAATAAAACAAGCTACAATCAAAATAAGACATTTTCCTCTAAAGTCCTGTCTGCTTCCTAATTTAAAATCCACCTGCTTTCTGTTCTCAAAAATTTAATGACTGTGCACATAGAATATTGCCCAGGAGGTGAGAGAGAAGACATTCAAACCAACTTGGAAATAATTCATTCTGAATGTATATCTCATGTGTTCTCTTAGGAAAGCAGGAATATACAGGATAGAAAAATAAACAGCTCAATCAAAACCAGAACAAAAGACAAAGCTCACTTTCAGTGATCCTTCCATCTGGAGAGGTATTTAGAGGTTACTTTTTTAGGAGTAAAAGTAGATATTTTGTTTGGGATACTTGAAATTCTGTAGTTGAACTAATGATCCAGATCAAAATTGTCTATTACTTCATTTTGAAAGACCTGTATTAGAATATTCGTTGTTTTTATGGGAATGCTTTGAAAATTTGTACGTACCAGCCTAAATTTTCTGGAATGTTCTCTTTAGTAGAGAATTCTAAAGAAAGGAAGCTAAGTCATAACAAGTAAATAAATCATGCTATAGTGTCTATTTTTCATTTGCTTTCAAACTTTTTCACATTCTAAGAGACACTTTTTCTACATATCCTTTATGTAGGCAAAGGCTGCAGGGACTCAACACTCCAAATCTAGGGTAACTTCTTTGCATATACTAACTATCATACTGATCTAGTTAAGAAGGGAGTCTTGGTACCTTCAAGGAACAACGTTTCCTTATAAAGTATCTAACCGTGGTAGAGTCATCGTAAAAGCTACATATCCTGTACTTAACTACTCCTGAGAAGCCTACTGACAGAAAGCTGTGGCAGCCCTATGAAAGCAAGAGAGTCATGCATCTGAGATGTGTCTACAACACAACCATTTGCACAATCAGTCTGATCTCAGGAGAATTCAAAATAACTCTACACCATTCTATGGTAGCTTATCTAAGCAGAATTCAAGAAGGCTCGCATTTTCAGTCATCATTTGCACACTAGCTGAGGCAAATTGAAAGAATATTTAAATTTTATTATTATTATTTTTAGTCACATAATATCTCAGTATTGTGGGTTCTATTTTAAAACTTGTCTCCAGATGAAATTAAAGTCATAAAAATGTGAATCCAGAAATAGAGGAAAGTTAACGGAAGCTATGTAGGGGAAATAAGGGCACTCTCAAAGTCCTAGAGTGAGAGGAGAGTCAATAATGTAGTATAAGGGATCAAAATGCAGACTTAAGAGATGATCATATGTGGTCAGCATACAGAACACAGGAAATGGTTGCAACAGATAAAGGTGAAAGTTTTTGTGGAAGACAAGGTCCCAAGAGTAGACTGAAGTATTTGAGATAAGTGACTTATGTTTTGTAAATGGAAACGTAGAGAAACAAAGTAATTCCTATCACATTTTTTAACCTTTACTAAGTTTCAAAATTTGGATGTCTTTGTAAATTTGATTTTAGTCCCCTGACTCCCACAATTGATTACCAGGCATTGAAATTCTAGTGCTTTTTTGATGGTATTAGCATTTGGTATTATGTATTAACGGAATTACAGTGGGCTTTACCATACTTGTGTAATGTCTTCTGTTATTTTTATTCAGGTGATGTTGGGATATACAACATCATAAATGATTCAGAGGTATAGGCTCACATCTTTTAAATGCCTGTTATGAAACCATATCCAGTACCAAGGGACTCACAGTTCTTCATAGTTACTGAATTATGCTCACTTTGCTCCCCACCTTCCCCTCCTGATCTTGCAGCCTCAATTCTGTAGTCATATTTCTAGGATTTGTTTTCCTTTAGTTTTTTTTCCGAGTTTTTGTTTCTCTGTATTACACATAGCTAAACCACCCCCAATTTGTCTTTTTTCTGAAGACTTATTTGACTTACCATGATCTTCTCTTGTAACATTTGTGTTGTTGCAAAGAATTCATCTTTTTTTAAAAGGTGAATAGTATTTCACTGCACACATGCAGCTACACACACACACACACACACACAAATACTACTTCTTAAGTGATTCACTTATCATTGGGCATTTCTTTCTGTAACTTGGTCATTTTAAATACTGCAAGATTTTGGAGGGTCAGATAATGACTTTAAATTAGCATTTTTGTGGGTAGATACCTAAAGGTGGGATTGCTAGCTCATACAGTAAGCTTATTTTTAATATTATGAGAAATGTGGAATTTCTTTCCACAGTACTATTCACTGTGTCACTCACAGTTGAAGAATTCTGAAAACTGAGGAATGTGTTCCACATGTTTGTCCTTTTGACTCTCTAAAACCTTTTACTCTGAAAAAAACTTTTACTGCCTGAAAGAATGTCTAGATAACTAAAGAAATAAAGTGGGTCATTATTCTTTAGGATGTTTATGTTGCTTGCCAATAAAACACCACAGAATAGATTCTATAAATTAGGTGTGTTTTTTTTTTTTTTTTTTTTTTTTCATATTCAGGGCACAGAGTTAAATGATTTTTGTTCCAAATCCTGTAGCAGCACCATAAGGGCAAAAGTCTTAATAAAACACACTAAATTGTTTCTCATGAGAAGATATTACATTTTGTATTTTATATGTCTTATGGAGATTTCCTACCTAACTCTAACGTGGCCAGATAAATGTTTAAATGTTCCTAGTGTTTTAACAATCGACAGGAAATATTGGCTTCAAAATTTACTATCATACTCAACTTCAGAAATTAGTCTGTTAAAAACCACTGACACAAAAATTGTTTAGGTCCATGACTATAGAGCAAACAGGTAACATTTTCCCTCAAGGCTGACAAGTGAATTCAATTTATTTCCTATAGAAAGTGTTCTGCCCAGAGATCATGCCAATAACAGTTTTGAGTATGTGTCTATATGTCAGTTTCTTTCTAGCTAAATGACCTAATGTTTTCTTCAGATTTTATAGCAGTCTTTGATTTATAAGACATTTAGAACTGTGATTTAAAAGAAGAGACTTTGGTCTTCAGAAGTATGAAGGTTTATAGCTCAGTAAACATGTTATTTTTGTAGAAAAATATATTTATCAATAGAATAATAAATGAGAAGTATGAAATATGTTCCTTTAATAAAATTTACAGACTGCCCCTGCCAAGCAAAATCATTTTATAAATGGATGACATTTTGGAGGTATAAATATTTGCACCTTGAATGTCACTTTTTTTGAATGTCATTTTAATAAAGCTATACAGACAACTTTTTTGCATCTCTCATTTCCTTTATAATTAGGACTTTATTCTTCTTTCTTGACAGAATATTTTATATGATTTAAGATTTTTAATAGAATGGCTGAACAGCTCACTTTTTAGATGAGGAAAGAAACATTCTAAAATGCTTTTTCCAACTCATATGTCCAGTAATCGGAAAACTGAGAGTAAAATTAAAAGCCATTTTTATTGTGCTTCAACCTGTCTAATTTCATAAAAGGGTTACCAATTATGTGGTTGGTAAAAGGAAAAAAAACTATGGCAAAATTAAATGCCAGTACTTGCTGTGAATTCAGCCATTTGCCAATTGTTTCTAGTGATTTTATGTATATAAATGATTGAATTTGGAGATACACATCAACATAAAAATATCTGTGTATATATTTTAAAATATGAAACACTTTTTGCAGAGAATTATGTTGTGATGTACTTCATTTTCTCTAAAAGTTTGAATTCTACTGTCCCTAGTGAGATATGGTACCTGGTGGAGTTCTGTCCCTTGCAAACTTCTATAATACAGCTATATATAAAAATGTACATATGCATTTGTTAGGAAGCACACAAAGTTTTAGATACAAAATGATGTCTATAAGTGATACAATAGAGGTACTAAAATACTGATTAAGAACAGACATGCTTCTATAAAATTAAAAAAAAATCATACAGATATCCTGTAGACATTAGCTGTAAAGAAGATTCTCTTCAAGAATTATAGGTTATATAGTTAAGTGCTATAGTCAAAATAACAGAGACAGAGAGTAGAGATGCCTCTTTATACTTCTATTATACAAATGTCCTGAACATGTTTATCAATGTAGCAGTTGACTGAAATTGTAAATATGTGTGCGTACACTCATAATACAGCCATGATAATTCTATTAAGCATGTACAGTTGCTTATGATACTGTATTTCACTCCTATTTATACCCCCCTAATGAGTTGTACATAGAAACCATTTAATAAATATGTTCTAGTAAACAGTGAATGAGTTATGTTTGGGATACTCATACCAAGTTGCACTACATAGTAAGAGTGATCCAGTATTATGTCTGGAGTGATGTTGAACATCAGTAGTCAGGTAACTTATCAGCCAATTCAGTCATTGGCACTGTTTTTATTTCTTAAAGAACTGCTCCCTGAGCCTGTCTCTGTCTAGACAGCATTCTTACTCAAAGGGCCAAGTTCAGATCTCATTTACTTCATGAAACCTGCCTTGATTAACCCAACCTGAAATGATTTCCTTTCCCCTTGATCAGTTTCCCAATTGACCCAGTTAGTACTTCTTATTCTTATTATATGTATCCAAATGTACATTTTTTTCTAATAGACTATAAGTTATGTGAGCTAAGGATTGTCTTTAAAGACCAATTGCAAGGCTTATTCTTTAGTTCATATAAAAGGAAATGCACTCCTAAGAGCTATCATTCCAGAGTGGTTTGAAGGAGGAAGATCCTTATGCAATTAGATCTAGTTCAATTGATATTAATGAAATCCTTTGCAATGTTCAGTAAGAAACTAAAATCTTGTAGTATATTTCAAGAGATTTGTAACAGGAAAGTAAACACAAGTAATAGCAAAACAAAAATATAACCCAAATTAATTAATTCATAATTTTGTAAGACTCTTGGGCCTGCCAAGTTCCTCGAGTTACTTTCTAGCATTGTCTCCCTGAGTATCTCTACTCTGCTCACCATTATCTCCTTATTGCTTTGTATAAACACCAAGAACCCTTGCTTTCTAACTATCTGTTCCAGTCTTACCTTTTTACCTTAGACATTTATATCTGATAAGTTCATAATCTACTTTCCCACTCCTCAGCTCAAAATACTCCTTTCTTAGAACAGTGCTCCCTGAAGAAGGAATAAATCAGCATCTATTCCACCACTTATTTACCTACATTGCTTCATATTTAACCATATGTGATTTTCTCTTCCCGTAGAAAGTTGGTTCATTACAGAACCTACTTTGTAGGCATTATTTTTCATTATTGTGTATATACCCTCAGAATGAGGTAGGAATTCAATAAGGATCTGTTCAGTAAAGGGATAACCAGTTCTCACTACCAAGCATTAGATGTCTTAAGTTTCCTAAAATATATATGTATGTGTATTTGTGTGTGTGTGTGTGTGTGTATATATATATATATATATATATATATATATACATGCATATATACATACACATATGAAGTTACCTGGTGCTTAACCCAAACCTTTTTATGGTATTGAGCTTTAAATGGAATATATTGAATTACATCTACAAAAGGAAATTAAATAGTGATTGTTTATGTTTTGGCATGTTCAAAACATTACCCCCCTTCTAGGTAACTATTCAGTAACTATTCCAACTTTTTATTACATGTGAAGACTTATAAATTATAGTTAACTCCCCTTACCCCACCCTCAATACACACACTACTCCTGGCTCTCTGGGTGAACTCTGAGGTGCAGTGCCAGTAATCTCTTTTATGCTCAAGGACATTGATTTAAATAACTGGTCAGAATGGACCTGTGACTCAAGGTGGCATTAATGAAGATCCCCTTACCAAGAATTTTCTGGCTGAGCTCATGAAATAGTTATTTTCTCATATAAAATCCTGTGACTTTTGGCATAGCAACATGAAAAAGGAAAGCAACAGAAGAAAAAAAAGATAAAATCATGAATGAGAGAAATAAGTTGGGGAGGTTTTGTGAATAAGAGAGAGGGGAGGGAAGGAGTAAAGTTTTAGAATCCCTTGTTCCAGTTTTTGCACAAAAAGGCATCAGACTCTTTCCACAATCCTCTTAATTGAATCAATAATTCTCCTTCTTTTCCTTAAGTAATTCTGCCTAGTCACCCTGATTACTATAGGACACAATAAAGTAAAATGCATGGTCAATATCTCCAGCAGGAATTTTTTGAACAAATGAGGGTGGAACCTTACCACAAGCCATGCATTTTTTTAATGTTTTGTAATGACTATCAATAAATGTAAGTGAATGACCTCATAATAGAATTTATGGAAGCTTATCTCTGCAGGAGTCTAAAATAATGGGATCCAGGTATGTATCTTTCTAGTGAACTAAATTGATCTGTTAGAACAGAACTCTAAAACTAGAAGAGAAGGGAAAGTAGGGTCCTTAAAAATCTTCCTTTACTATGCTCTCAATTTTCTTTTTATAAGAGCTAGTTCAATAATATAGTCAGCAAGCAGTAAACACAGAAGTAATTGAATATAAGAACTAATTATACAGATGATGGGAGAACTATGAAGCTAAACATCAGAAATGTGGCAATCTAGAGAAGTGCAAGGCCTGGATTAGGGTAGGTTTACCAGTTGCCAAGGGTACAAAACTTAAGTGTTGGCTCTCAAGTGCTTACTGGGTACTTGCCAGACTGCTGATGAGTGCCCCCTTAAATCTTGCCCCTTGACTCACTTTTAAGAAGGTACTTGAGATGAACAGCCGCGTGAAACCACCATTGCAACAGCAGTGAGGTTCTAGGCTGGAAGGACAAAGGAAGAGGATAATGTTACTGGATCCCAGTATCCAGATTCACCAGGAGGGAACTGGAAGTATGGTGGGACTGGGTTGGGGGAGGGCAGCAAATGCCAAAGCTCTGTTAGAGATATCAAGTGAAGCCATAGGGAGAGGGAGATACTGGCCTTGACTTCCACCAGTGCTTCCTATTGACTGAAGTCAGTAGGAGGCTCACTGATAGGGGAGCTTGGGGAATCCAGCTCACTGGATAAGTCTTCCATGATAAGGGCAAAATTGGGATGGTCAAGAAAGAAAGACCTTTTATAGTGAAGAGACTATCACGGAAAGACCTGTGACTTTTGAAGAACCGAGGTGCATGTGACACCTTTCTTTCATTCTTGTTCACATTAGGTCAGCCATATCAGTATTTTTTTCATGAATACTTGCTGTAATGTTCTGCATCTCCTGTAATTATTTATTTCTCTGAACATTTCTAGCCATCAGGGGAACTAAAACTGGACTTAGACTATTATCTAAAAATTCTTAATTACTTGTGATTTTCTTTCTTACCCGTAGATAGTATACCACATTTTACGTGCTTAGAAATAGACAGACAGACAGACATAGATATAGATATAGATATAGATATAGATAGATAGACAGATAGATAGATAGATAGATAGATAGATAGATAGATAGATAGATAGATAGATAGATAGATAGATAGATAGATAGACAGACAGATAGATAATTTTATAATGCACAACTATGTTCCAGGTCATATGGAAACTTTTGTAAGTCTAGTGGTAACTGGAACCTTGCACCAAATACCAAATATTTATAGGTTTGGCACCCTGCTAGAGACTCTTCAGCAAGTGCTTTGTTTTGTTTTCTTTTCTTTTCAAATGACGTTTTATAGGACTGGAGTGGAGGGAGTGAGGGCAGGGACTGTTAGCAGTGGGCATCAGTTGCCTATTTATATATTTATATTTATATATCTGGAAGCCTATTTCTATAGCCTATCCGGGAAGTCTTAGTGTCTTTGCTTAGCATTTGCCTGTCACATTCAGAGACCAAGGCGTAAACCTCCAATAGTAATGCATTTTCACAAACTATTATAGCAGAAACCCTTAGTATTTTCATTTTATTAACTATGTTTAGAACTTTATGTCAGAACTAAATGCTATGAGCAATCTAAGATCACCGTATTTTCATGAAATGCCTTAGGACTGGATAAAATCCTAGAAGCCATTAAACAAATAGCCCCACTTACTGTAGAAGAATATCTTGAGCAACCTTTAGCTAGATTCTTAATATGCTAGTGACAAGGAGATCGTTATGTTGAAAGCAATGCCATTTACTTTCAGGCAGCAATAAATGGGTAGAGTTATTCGTCACAATCAGCTAAAGTCTACATCTGTATTTTCTTCTGGAACCATACAGAATATGTGTGCTTTCTTGACCACATAATGATCTTGAACTATGTAACTACAACTACCATCTACCTCTGAGTCTTATCCAACATAAATAACCACAACTCACAACTGCCATACCCATTGATTATATCATGTTTTCCAGATAGTTGGCTTGCCCCAGACCTGCTTTTTGTGTCCTGTATATTTAACTGCAATTATGCCTACTTTTGTTTCCCTAACTTCTGTGAATAACTGACTAGGGGAAGAAAACCCCATTCTGCCACTCTGATTTCATTTGTATTGTTTTCCTTCTCTCAAGTTGTAATCATTGCTTAGAAAAGTTAATATCTCAGTTAGCATAAATACCTTATGAGTCATTTTCATCTACAGTGGCTCTAATATAAGAAAAGATCTTTTGGTTAGTTGTTTAGAAATCAAATTGAAAACTATTTGTAATGACCAATAAGAATGTATGTGGTAACAATAATATAGTGATGACTATTGTAAAATATTTTGAACACATTTTATATATAATGTCAATGTCCATCTTAATGAACCCTTTGATTTAGTTATTTCTTACACACAGCAAAGTATCTACTTTGTTCTCCCACTCTTTTCTCTCATGAGTAAGCTTAGTTTGAAGGGATCTTATGTATCATCTTGTCCTTAGCCAGGGAACACCTGGTCAGATGGCATTCTTTGTCCTTTCTCATCTCCCTGTGTTGCAACTCTCCAATCCCTACAACCTCTGTTCTTGGGGTATTTCCCTTCCTGATCATAATTGTAGATCCTTCAAAATCACTAGAGCTTTCTCATCCCCACTGGGAAATGTGGAAATTTCTGTCACTCTGTATGCCGGTTCAAGTGGTCTCTGCCTCTGAGGATGCTGAAGTCTCTCTTTTCAGGTTTGCATTTTGCCTTTGCTTCTCTGGCACCTGAAGCAGCTGCATAAGAGCTTTTGAGTCTTATAATTTCCTCAAGTACAGACCTCTGGAAACCACCTATCCCTTCTGTACTAAGGCTCCCCTAAACCTATCTGAAATTTTTATTACCTGTTACCAAAACCATATCTCATATCTCTCAGTGAGGGCATATCTAGGTATATTGTATTATCTTTTTAAATTATTTGACTGACCACAGAGACCAATTCTCTGGGTGATAAGAATGATTTGTCATAAATGTGAGCAAAGTAATGAAACCACCCAGAAGCAAGTACTTAGAAATTGATGTGGAAGATAAAGAACTACAGTAGTTTTTGAACAATCAGGAGTGTTATCTTGTGTCAAGTAGTTTTTTTTTATAGTTACAATGATTTTTAGGAATTGATTTTTAGCACCTTCTAGTGGATTTTAGTTACTGGGTCATTTTCTACTTAGTGAAGCTAGAAATCACAGCACTTTCATTAATGACTCCTCATGCTTTAATTATTCCTCATTTAGATACCATTTTACCTCATAAATTTTAGACTTATTCTTTAATACTGTTTTTTTTTCTTCATTTTAAATATCTGCAACATTGACTCAATACATTGCACTAACTGGGTCTTTTATTTACATATCATTTAGCAATCTTTCTCAGTTATTGTTCTCATGCTAGCAAAATCTGAGAAAAACAAAATGCTGATAATGACATGGGTTTTTATATAACTTATGTAGGTCTTTATTCCCTAGAGAATAAAGCTCACACACTGTAGAAAGACATTCAGGGCAGAACGTGATCACAAGTTGGATGCCAACCATAAACTAATATTCTCTACAATGAAGTATCATTTAAATATTTCCTCTTGGCCTGTTCATCATATCTTTTCTTAAACTGCTTCCTCTCTGTAGAATCTTCTTTCACCACCCCCCACTTGTCAACATCCTTTAAGGCCCAATTCAGAGCCAACCTATTCATCAACCTTTTCACCCTATCTCTATTTCCTTGATTTGCTCCAAAAAGGGAATGCATCGAACTTTTTAAATAGCTCCGTTTATAATTATTGTAACAGCTACCACATTCTGCTTCGTATTATAGTTCTTTGTATTTATGAATATCTTCTTGCCAGGTTATTAACTCAATGATGTGTTAGTTCCTACTCTTTGTTTCCAAGCAGCAATACCTATTTCATACTACCTTCAGCAAAAAGGATTCCTTCATGAGGATACAGGGATGTCTTATGGAAACTCTTGGAGGAAGTATACACACAAGTCAAGAGAAAGGATTTGGAAGCTTTCCACTAGATTCTGAATTTCAGCTTTCACCACTTTCCAAATATGTAAGAGTGTGCATGATTATATGAAACATACTGTGGTTCAGTTTTCTCATTCATAAAAGGAATATGATATTAATAGTACCTACTTCCTAAAATTATTGTGTGATTTAAAGCACTTGGCACAGATTTTATTAAATATAAGTTCAAAAACAAATTTGGGGAGAAAATCAATCTGGACCTCAGAAAGAACTGAAAACCTCTCTGGAATTCAGGTGGCAATTTCTGATTTCTGCAATTGTGCATTTCATTTTCCCTCTAACTACTGATCTAATTACTTCCCCACCCCCACTATTGCTCAGTTGAAAACTCCTGTCAATAACTCATGTTACATAAGTCTTATGAAGATGGATTCTTTCTTATTTGCTCCACACTTGGAGGAAGGAGACTGCTTGATCCAGCTTAGGTCTAGTCAGCCACAGTTGGTTAATAGTCATTGAGCAAATAAGCGGGTTCTAAAGACCTGCCATTCGTAGTAGTTCATGCCTACCTCTCCTGACCAACTCAGATTGCCCTACTGTTCTATCGTATTTATTTCTGATCTTTCATTTCTCTTTTATTAAATAAATTTGCCTTTATTATCCAAAAAAAAAAAAGAAATAAAAACTCATCATCATAAAAGATGTGGGTCCAAGAACGGACAGTTTAGAGAAGGTACAGCAGCAGTAGCAATCTACTGAAATGGTTCATTTGTTTTTGTGACTTCAGTACACAGTTCTGTCTCTCTAATTGCATTGTATCAAGTTCAGTTATTACCTTGTACAATGCAGGTTTTGATATCGTAACTATTACTGTTTTATGAACATCATTTGTTTAACTCTTTTTTAAATAGTACTTGAATAGCAATGTCTTAGTTACTTAGTCTTACAATGTCTTAGTAACAATGTCTTAGTTATGTTTTAGTTACTACATCATAGGTTGGAGTTGTAGTGGAGTGAGAGTGAAGTTTCTGCTTTATTATAGAATTTATATTGCTTGCTCTTTTGACTTTTTCTCAAAAATCTGTTCTTATTCTTACAAGCATACCCTAGATTGTGAGTGTGAGGAACACTGTTTCTTCTTTATCAATAACTTTGTTTTCAAACCTTTTCTAACATTGTTTTGAAATCTGTTAATATTTAGCTACAGTTTCATGATGTTAGGTAGACCTTCCAAAATCCCATTTTGGAATTGGAAATTATTTAACCTCCTACCAATAAAATTCCTGAAACCAATGAAGCTCTAAGTTCTAGTTTCATTTAGTTCTCGTGACAGCTGATGATCTCTGTGAATTTGGTCATCCCCTGTAAACTCTGGGATTTAGCTTCTTTGAAATCAATCCCAATCAGTCATACAATGGGATTAGACTAAATAATCTGATTTGCAGGTTCCTATGAAAAATCACATAGTTAAATAAATGGTTGAAGATATTCGAAAAGAAGTCTGAGTTCTCAAACTGTACTTTTAAGTTCTTGGGTTTCTGCTCTCTGTTTTAAATCTGTTGCCAACTCTCACCTGCTATGCCTCTGCTGAAACAACTCATTTCAAAATTTGTCAATAGAATAAATCCAGTGGATTTTTCTTACCTGTCATTTTTAAAACTATTTGAGGAACTTATCGCTATGATATAGGTATTTAGAAACACTTTTTTTTTCCATATTGGTCTGTGACATTCAATTACTCCTGAAATCTTCTCTCTCAATAACTCACCTTCTAACTTCCAAAAATATTATTCACCAAAATCCAGGACTTTAATTTATGCTATTCTCATTCTAGGCAAGTTTTTTCAGAGAACTCAGAAGTGGAATAAACCAATATAACTCTTTAGAACAGATTACCATCATGTTGTAGGTTTTCATACATGTAAAAGTAAAAAGGTAGGAAACAATAATGCAAAGGAGGGGTGAGAATCAATTACTGTAAATTCCTTCCCTACATGGGAACATTGGTTTTTGAATGTAGATTATTATTAATACAAGGCATATACTGTAAGCCATATTGTAACAAACACTTTTTGAAATAGGTAGAAATATTGAGTCAATAGAAAAGGAAATTAAATTATTAATAATAATCAAAGAGAAACAAAAGGATAGACTAGAACAGATAGAATAGGACATAACTAGCAAAATGGCTGACTTCAATCCAACTATATCAGTTGGTATATTCTAACTGGTATACAGCAAAGTGAACATGCTACAAACATGAGAATGTCTATTTCTCAATCATTAGACAGTGTACTGCAAGTTCCTGTCAGTGGACCTCTCTCAGCCAAGTCGTCAGTGACCCAGACCTCTTTCAAGTTGTGGCTCACTCACTGTCATCTGCTTTTGACAGTAGAAGGAAATTAAACATAATTTCTAAAAAAATTTGAACTAGAAATGGTCAGTTTGTTCACATACAGTTGGCTAACAACTACACAAAAAATGGTAAAAACAAAAAATTTGGTAATGTCACTTAGCTGAATGTGGGAAGAGGAAGGAAACATTTGTTTGGTAAAATGCCATCAGAATCTGCCACATATGGACAATTAAATTGAAGGGTTAGGTATTTTTTAAAACTTTAGTATGCATAAAAGTTGCCTTGGAGTTTGAAGCAATGTATATTTAAGGCTTCATGAGGAAAAAAAAATCACATTTGGGGACAGCACAAATATCTGCATTTTTAACAAAAAATTTAGGTGATTCTGATACTCAGATAATTTCACTCATAAACACTATTCAAGGCAGGAGGGAAACCACTCTACTGTCTAGAACAGGGCATAATGACACTTGACATGATATCAAAAAGAACAACTTATTTCTACTCAAGTGCATCATAGGGATCAGCAGCTTCAACATAAGATGGCAGTTTGTAAGAAATGCAGAACTATTAGACTTCACTTCAGAAACGTTAAAAACAACTTTATGCTCATTAAAGTTTGAGAATTTTAATCAGTTTGGGTTCTTCGTGTCAGTATCCACTCAAGAATAAACAAAAGATTATGAAATAAATTATCTGCAGAATTTGAAATAAATCCAAGTCAGTATCATTTGGGGAGCATCATACTGCTACAAGAAGTAATGGTACAAAGAGTATAAATTAATTCATAGAGTTTATTTTTCCTAATTATATGAGCAGCATATATTTATTTTAAAGGATTAAAATAAAAAACAATACAAATTATACCAAACATAGTATCCTGCTTGCTTTCTTATTTTTAAATGTTCTTTGCAAATGTTTTAATGCTACACAACAGTCTTACAGAATTTGTTACCTATTTCCATACTGCTGAACATTTAATTTGTAAATGTTTCTCCACTGTTACCAAAAAATGCTACAAAGAATATCTATGCTTGAATAGAAATCTGTATTAACATTTTTGACTCTATTCTTGGGCTAGCTTCCTAGAAATACAGACACTGGGCCAAAAACCTCTTTTTCAAGACTCTTGATAATGCTGCTATGTTGCATCTGAAACTTTTCGGAAAAGTGAGAAAGTCTCATCAGGAAACAGTACCTTTTTGATTTTCTAGTGCCTTCTTACTCATAACTTGTTCCCATAGCTGATATGTATATTAAGTGAAACTGTGCACGTAAACTGTTTAATAATAAATCTGACCTGCAATCTGATTATAATATGTTAACCCTTAATATGAAACACTAATGCACAATTAAATTTGGTCTTCCGCCTCATACTAACTGTATGAAGAGGGAACTATCACTGTTCTTCGCACACCTCAGTTTCCCCTGAAAGTGAAGTACATATGACTACTTATTTAAAATTGATTTTGTGGGTTTTTAACATATGTGAACCATATGGCACCATGCCTGTAACAGAATAAACATTCAGTAGGTGTTGCTTATAGTATTTCATATTTTTGTCTTACCAAAATGGAGCATTTTTATTACCTTTTTTTTTCATTCTCTTACTCCATTTCTTTGTGTACATGTCTATTTCTCTCTATATTGAAATGTATTAAGGACAAGTAAGAATATAATGTCACAAATGTAGAAAGCAATGAGAAGTAAATATTGCAGAAAAGCTTTTTAAAGTGAGGTATTTTATATGTGAACATTAGGACTCATCACCATTAGCTTAGTAATCCACCATCAACTATATGTGTGTATACCTACAATTATTTTAGTGCCAGTTTTGGTATATTCTTCAGCTTATTAAAATATTAGGCTTTATTCCTATATGTAAACTGCTTATTTAGTGTAACTTGTATGGTATATATTATGTTCACAATAGGCATGAATGGCAACACTGTTCTTCCTTGGGTAGTACCACAAGTTATATGGTCATAACTAGTGTTGGTTGAAAAGCAGCACAAGACAAGATTTGGGCTTACTGGAAAGAGTGCTGAGAGCCAATGGTAATATCTGGCATAACCATTAGAAAAGTAGCACCTCATGAATGGTTAACTGTGATCCTTTGTTGAAGAGACTATTGACTATGAGAAACCAGTGGAGGAAAATGCATATTTTTAATATTTGAATGATGTTTATTTCCCTCCCTAAGTAACTTAAATAGAAATAGAAATAAATGCTACTAGAAATTCTTTATGATAAAGCTTACATTATTATAGCTTTTTAAAGTAAACATTAATCTTAGGCTAAAGAAAGTGGATACGATTTCAAAAAATAATATTACCTGAATTCTGTGTGCTCCCACGGATGTTATATACCCAATACCTTAAATTTGAGATTGCACTAAATATTTTGAAATCATGAGTATGTAGAAGATAAAGTTTTCAAAGTCTTTTTTTTTTCACTCTATATTGTTTTTCTCGCTTTTGTTAAAGAAATAAGTTCTTATAGTACCAAGGAAAAGGTGAGACAGCACTTGTCTTTTAGTCAGTCAGCATAGCCTGGTCATCTCCACTGCATCAATGGAATGCTCTTCAGAACACAACTTGGACTGTTCCAGAGTAAGATGCTTGGGATCTATGTCAGTACTTATTTGCCACTAAAAGTGACCACTAATAGTTTATCCATTTTTCTTAACCCTAAAGTCTAAGCACATGTTTGAAGAGCTGCCGAAAACAGTGTAATTGCCTGAATTCATCAATTCTATCATAGGTTAGAGGTCATTAATGCTTTTCTAAGGCCTATGGATTTCTGTATTTCAAATCACTCACATATAGCATGTGTTTAATAAACACGTTCAAGACAAAAGGAGAATTAGACATGTAATAAATACATTAAATCATACTTTATGTGTTCTATACCATTAGTAAGATTTCCATATTTTAAAAGTAAGAAAAACATTTCTTTGAATCACAAGTCATCTCTATATATTTGCCATTTTCTTGAACTGGAACAGAGGGGTTATGTTTGACCTAAACTTGATGGATTTTGATGCTACAATGCCATCTTGTGGTAACTTCTAAGAAAAAGTCTTTCCTTCAAAACTAAAGTCAAATGCTTTGTTTTTGCAATATGGAGTAGGAAAAAAAATGCATTTGTATACTTTTTCTTTCTAACACACAAACACACACATTCATGGAGGTTTAAAGTTTAAAAGCAGTTCTTTGTTTAGCGATATGGAACAGAATAATCTTTTATGAAGATAATTTTTGGTATGACAAAGCCAGTGAAATGGCCAGTCTGTCATTTACAACTACATATTATGACATATGTTATGGTACCATAGTTTCAATAAAATACAAATACTCTCCATGTATTTACTATAAAGAGCTGATGAAGAAATTCTTACTCTTTTATGAACTTGTTTACCTCATATCAAATACAATATATAATGGGAAAGAGAAGCAGGTCTAAAGAAAATTTATGTCATTGTTAGTAAAATTTCCATATTTTAAAAGTAAAAAAATATTTATTTGAGTCAAAAGTCATCTCTTTATATATTTGCCATTTTCTTGAACTGGAACAGAGGGGTTGTAAGAGTACATAGTATATAACTAACATTACCCATTGGGAAGATATTTATTTCTGGGGAAGAGAACAGCATATTTTAAATCAGATAAAGTAAAGGGTGTTGCCTAAAAGAAGTATTTTAAAATATTGTGATTTTTTAAAGCTTAAAAAGAAGAATCATTTTAACATTCTCCCTCACAGAATGGACTTTAAATTTGTTATAGTCAACTCTAAAATCACATGTTTCTCTTAAAATTGTTTTACTTGTGACTAGTCATGCTGAAAAATGAATAATGTCTAGAATTAGTATGAGGGGCGGGAAAAGGAAAAGAGTGCTTCGAGAAGATTTCACTTAAAGCATGTCTACAAGATCGTATAACTAAATAAATCCTATAATCTGAGAGGTTAAAAAGACCAATTAGTTGTAAAATATAACAGTAATCAAGTTATTCAGACTTTTTTATGTTCATTCTCATTTACTATCATTCTACTACATGCTATAGTTTGCAGAAAAGATTTTTTTCTGCTTTTATGTGAATTAATTCTATTGTAGAAAAGAGTGGAAATGAAGACAGAATTAAACTAAAATACTTGAAATTACACAATTCAGTGATCACTACCACTGTTAGCATTTTGGCATATAATCAAATTTCAATTTTTAAAATGCATCCCCTAACCTGTCTTTTTCTGAACTACAGATTTACATAACAGTTAACATTTCATTTTGTAGATATACCATAATTAACTTAAATATTCCTTATTATAGACTTCTGGATTTCAAAATTTATTCTTTTAATTTATTGTCATGAGCCAAAAATAAATTTATATAAACTGCTTTTCATGCATGACACATCTTCACTTACTCATATTTATACTGACTTTTATTTCTCATCTAGTTACATATGATTCATGAATCATTTATAAAAAGGCCTTTTTGATAAAAACCAAGTGAACAGTGGATGTTAGCAATTAAAATTAATTGCTCACTAGGAAATAACCCTATTTTTCTACCATTTTAAGTTCTGCTTAGCTTTGCTTCCAACAATGGTGCATTTTTAAAGTTGAAGTAACATTGCATTATAACATGGTATTAGTTTAAGGTATTCATCATTAAAAAGCAATGTCTACATTTGTCATTAATGTTTATCAAAACCTAATACACATATCAAAAGGTGCACAATTCCTAAGTTCAAACTTCTAAGTTAACAACTGTTGATATGGTGCATCTAACCAGTTCAAGAAATGGCATGTTGGCAGCGCTCAGGTAGGAAGCTCTCCTTGTGCCCATTTTTATTTACATATCAGAAAATACTATTATTTTCACTTCTTAGAGCCTGGCTTGTTATCTCTTTTAAAACTTACCTACAGGGAATTATCATACATATTTTCCTTTGGGACTAACTTCTTTCATGTATCTTTTGTTTATGAAATGTGCCCATATTGTTGAACTTGTATATATTCTCATATTTCCTTGCTTTATACTATTTCTTTGCCAACAATTTATGTCCATCCAAATTTAAGTTTTATTTTTCAATTACAATCTATATGTGTTTTCCTGCCTTCACTTGTTATGTTTACTACATTTTGACAGTGTTCATTTACTGTTCCTCTGTTATGACACTAGTGACTATTATGAATAAGACTTTCACTTTTGCCCAAAAAAGAAAGTCATAAAATAGGTCACCTTGGTCTTTAGTTACAAAATAGAACAGTGACTTGTTATTCTAGTCCCCGAAAGACCAATTAAAACTGTGTTGTTGTTGTTTTTTTAAGTAACATGTTTCCTTGTTTCCAACAAGTAATACTGTGGTTATAGGGTCTTGATCCTTGGTAGTGGGAAAAGGAACAGGATACTCAAATTTCAAACCCCAAAGAGGAAAAGAGTCTGTCCTCACGGAGGGCATCTTTCACCTTACAACTAGCACTTCTGTCTTGTGCCAACCCACCCACCCCCCAGTTTTTCTCTATCTTATTTCAAAAACTGTTGACTAATCACAATTAACTCTTTGCTACCTTAAGGTATGGAATTTTCCTAAAATCAAAGCTGACCCACACATACAACTGATAAAATGGTGAGAGGGATAAGATCTTTTGCTTCAGAGTTCACATCTATTTAGACTAAAAGAATGGGGAGATATTATGGAAAAGGTGTGGAAGACTTACTGCAGATATTTTAGTAACACTACTTTATCAAGTATGTATCAAGTTGATGCATACTCCTTCTGTCTTCCTCATACAACTTCAGAATTCTAGTCAAAACATGAGGAAAATATCAGGTAAGTCCCAATTGAAGGATATGGTACAAAATACACCATGAGTGCTATTCAATGTTGTCAAGATCAACAAAGACGAAGAAACTGGAAAACCATGAGAGGCCAAAGGAGCCTAAGGTGACAAGACTACTCATTGTGATGCAGTAACCTGGATGAATTCCTGCAACAGATAAAGGCAAACAGGTTCAAAACTAAGGAAATTTCAGTGTGGGTAGGATTCAGTAAAAAATGCATTCTTTAGCTGTGAGAAATATACTACCAGAGTATAAGAGAAATATACTACCATAGTGTAAGATAACATAGCAGTTGGGGAACCAGGTGTTCAACGTATGGGAATGCTCTGTATTCATCACAGACTTTCTGAAAATTTTCAACTGTTCTAAAATAAAGAACTTTGTGAAAGGCGCTCTGTAGCCCACCTGTGATGACACAGGTGCCTCTCCTCCTTTTCCTAATAAACCTGTCCTTTTAAAATACAACCAAAAGGAAAAAAAAAAGTTTATCAAAGACAGAAAAAGGAGAGATCCCCAGAGCAGCATTAAGAGCAGCATCCAGCATCTGGTGAAACATCAAATCCTTGGGTCCCAGTGCAGACACCTGAGTCAGCAGTCTGGGCCGATAGCAGCAAACTGTGATTCTGATCCCAGGACAGAACTGCTGAACTGGCAGGAAGCACTCTGCTGTCGGGTGCTTCTCATTTTGGATGAAGTCATGTTACTTAAAAAAAAAAAAAAAAATGCCCAGCAATGAAGAATCATTGGCCTCTTGGTAGCTTCTGATTACACAATTATCACCTTTCTCAGAGCAATGGTATGCCTGTTTCTCTTCTCCTGTTCTTCAAATGTGATCCCCAGGTTTACTTCCAGATCCTTTTGTGTTCATTTTGCACTATTTCTCTAGCACACACATGTCTCCCTTCATTTCCAGTATTTCCAACATGTAGCATGTACAAACTCAAAGGTTCCTAGCCGTCACAAATCTCACCTGAGTGTGAATTCTGTGGAAGCGGAGTGACCCAGGGCTCTTCATCTGTGACTTGGGTAATATACAAGAGTACCTCATATTTTTTGTGAATACGGTGAGTTAATATTCACAGATATACAGAATAAGATTTAGCACTTAATGAGAATCCAGTTAACATGAGAGGGTGTTGTTAATGAGTGTCTTACCTTTTAAAACTCTTATCACCTCCCAAAGCAGAGCTGTTTTGTGAGCAACAGAATGGCTCAATAAAGACTAGGTCAATTACTATTTCAAACACTGTGACAACCTCCTTCAGTATTCTAAGGTACCTTGGATTTGAGTCAGAATGTTGGAAATACTTCTTGTTTTTAGTAAAATGATAGTGAATAGTTTGAAGAATCTATCTCATGAGTAAGTTAATCTAACCTCAGTCCTTTCCTCTTATAGCTGTGCTACTAATACTACTTTTATTTTTGATATAAGATTACTAAGATTATTCAGATCCTTAGCAATGTGTCTGTTGACCTAAAAGAAGAGATTAGTCAGGAAAAATGCCTGTACCCCAGGGGCTGTTGAAACAGCCGGCAGGTAAATATGTTTGGATAATAGGTTTCAATTTTTCTTATTTGCTTGCTGGAACAGATTGAATAGAAATGCAACAATTTACATGTCATAAATACACAAGTCTTGAGTCTGGGTTTGTTTTCCAGATGGGGATTAACGTGGTGGACTCTGCAGTATCTGGATTAGGTGGTTGCCCTTATGCAAAAGGTGCTTCTGGGAATGTAGCCACTGAGGATTTGATATATATGCTGAATGGCCTGGGGCTCAAAACAGTAAGTCAGTTTAACATATTTTAATATTCATGTGTTCCTACAGATCCAAATTGGAATGCATTGCACATTTGGTAAGCAAGTTTGAGGTCAAAGTTTTACTACCCTTTTACTATTTACTAATGCTCAGTGGGAAAACACAGTGATTCTTTAAGGAGCTTTCTAAAGTAACTAACTTTTATAGATCAATCACCAAAAATGCTACTATGTCTCATTTTTACTGTGTTTCATGACCTCCAAAATACTTTGTCATATATTATCTGATATGACATTACACACCTTGTGAGTTAGAGTCTGCGTCTTTGCTATTACATTTTTGCCATTTTATTTTTTTTGTATGGATATTTTCCTTGGAGGAAATTGCAATCTTGATTTTTCTCATGGGGCAACTACTAGGGCTTCTGGAAAAGAAGTCAGGATACTTTTAAAATGGTCAATGGAAGAGTATAATTTAATAACATCTATCCAAGTCAGTACCTTGTTTTCCACATGCTTATTAGTCTGCAAGACAGTTTTTTTTTTTTTGGGGGGGGGGCATACAAATGGCAAGAAAACTATTCACAGATGATTAGATATTTAACATACCTTGTATGAGATAGAAGCATTATCTTGATTACAAACTCAAATTTTCCCTCTGTGTTTATCTTTTCTTCTTTCCTCACTACCTACATTGATGTGCCTATAACACCAACCTTGATTATTGTTCCCACTTCTGCACCATCTGTTTCTCAATTTCTACCCTTTGGGCACATGCTTTCACCACCACTTGAAGTGGATTCAGTTCTCATATTCAATTTCATTGGATAGTGAAACTCCACTATACTAAAAAAAATTCTTCTGGCAACTCTGCCTATACAGACTCAGATTGTGGAGTTTCTTTCTTTGTTTCCCTGCTACCCATTGTGACTCTGCTTCTGAACCTAATGTAGGTTGGATAGTGATCTCTCATTGTCTAGCAATCCCTGCTGCCAGAGAATACTTACCACGACTCACTCATATTTTTTCATAGAGACACTCTAAAAAAATCAATTCAAAGACACATCATTGGGCACTAAACACCAAAAGCTATTGCCTGTCTTCTCTGGTCAGGGATATTTTATTTAAAAAGTAATTTAATGATATCCATCAGAAACATAGGACCATCACAGAAACTGAACAAAAATAGAAATCCTTTCTTGGAGAGTGAGAAGAGTGACTTAAACTCAGCTGTTGCTTAATGTTCCAGTCCATGAGGGCCCCCGATGTACATAGGCCATATCCCTTTCCTGAGAATTTCACAATTCAAGGATGAATGTTATATGGGTAGCAGCTACAATTCAACCAGGTGGCCAAGTTAACAAGCCAAGATTCTTTGCAGCACTCATTGTCTCTCTGGTTCTCATCAAATATCAAGAGGAACTAATGTGACATCTAAATGTTTTGTTTGCTCTTTACTATCCTTGTAACAATTCTGTCAGTACCAGACCTTATATCTTTCCTACTTGTTCATGCTCCACTTTGATCTGTTTCTAACTTGCCTTCAATTAATTGACTGCCATCATTGTATAATTGCACACACAAAAAATAATGTGAATAAGCCTGGGTTCTGCCTGAGCACTTGTCAGTGGATTCTCATTTCCTGAAAAGCCAGGTTAATTTTGGTCACGTAATATAACTTATTTAAGATTTTCTTGCCATCTCTGTCCATAATTCCTCACATATACCATATTTTTCAGATGTCTTTTACTGTCCTGTCTGTGGTAGCCCAGCCACTCTCCAACTCAATGAATCATACTCTTCACAGAAGACTCAGATCAAGGAATCACACCCTTCTTTGATCCAGTCTTTGCCTCAAAAGAGCTGAATGCCTTGCCCCTCTGCCCTCACAGACTTCTAGGTATACCTCTATTAATGACTTTAGGTATAGTTCAGGACTGCTCTCTTTAAGCATCCTTCTTCTTGCTTTGAAAATAAGCACCCTAGTCACAGAGGTCATCTTCAACATGAGGTTCCCAAAATTCAGAATATCATAGGACATGAGAAATATTTAAGCATCTTATAGCATTACATTTATTTTTAAATAATTTAGTCATAAGGATATATGTTCATAAAATGGGAAAGGTCAAAATGAATTTTTTCTTTGATATGATGTCAAGAATGCTATTACATAAATGTTTTAAATAGAATTCTTGTTTTTGGAACATTAGTGAATAAATTCTTCCTAGGATCCCTTATTCAGTATAATTTAGAAATGAAATATAAAAGTAATTATTTTTAAAAGTTAAATATCTCTGGGTTAGAATGTTAACCTAAAATACACCTAAGGCATTATCATGACAAAACCAAATTTCTCAAACCCACACATACCAATACCTTAATAAAGATAGTGAAAATTGAGAGAATTTGGGCAGGATAGAAGAACAGTCCACCCATCCCAGAAGCGCCTCCAGATTCAGGTCCAGAAGTGGCTCCAGATCCAGATCAGGTCTGTTCAATATCCAGCCCACCCATAGGTCCCATTTCCCTGGCAACTGAACCTGCAGGTAGGGGCTTGGGATTTGTTTGCATACTTAAGGAATTTAGTCTGCAAAGCTTAGGAGCAGCACCTGAGCCCCCAAAGAGCAGCACCACAGAGAACTTGGGCAGGATAGGAGAGCAGACCATGCAGTCCAGATAAAGGAAGAAACTTACTCTCCCAAACAGCCAACAGAAACAAGAAATAACCCAGGCACAAAGGCAAAATTAACCACATCCTTGTAAACATCAACATGCCAACCAATACTAGAGCAGTGGTTGCTCAATATGTGGAACAAACCTGAAGGAAAAACTCACGAAGGAAGAAAAATACAAATACTCAAGTAAGTCCAAAGGGAAACAAATCACCATCAGAGGTTAAACAATCTCTAGAAACCAGAAAAGACTACATCAAAGAAACACCCTACCTGTCAGATAAAGAATTCAGACACAGCATGATAAAAGTACTCAACAGCTAAAAGGAGTAGAAACATAAAAAATAATGTAACAAAATGAGTAATTTCATTGTCAAACAGAAGAGTGAGAATAAACCCTTAGAAAGAAACTGAAGGAGATACAGTCTATAAGAGGAGCAATAGAAGAGCTCAAAAATGCAGGGGAAAGCCATGAAAGCAGCTAGAAGAAATTGAAAAATGAATCAGCACACTAGAGGATACAGAAATAGAAAGAACAAAGAGAAAAAGAAAGAGAAACAAAATAAGAAGACAGCAGAAAAAAATCAGAGATATCAGATATATTAAAGAAAGGGAATATAAGAGTAATTGGATTCCCAGAAGGAGAAGAGAAAAACATAGGAAATGAAAGACTTTTTAATGCAATAATGGAGTAGAATTTCCCAAATCTGAAGAACAAAATGGAAATAGACATACAGGAAGAAAACAGAACACCAAACTACTTTAATGAAAAAAAAAAACAAAAAAAACAAAAAAAACACTACAGCCAAACACATCATCGTACAACTTCCAAGAGCCCAAGATAAAGAAAAAATAATAATGACTAGAGAGAAGAAACAGATAACCTACAAATGAAAACCCATTAGGTTGACCTCAGATTTCTCTAAAGACACACTCCAAGCAAGGAAAGAATGGAGCCACATCTTCCAAAGACTCCAGGACAAAAAATGCCAGCCAGGAATACGCTACCCTGCAAAGCTGTCCTCTTTTTACGAAGGAAAAGTTAGAACCTTCTTTGACAAAAAAATTCTCCAGAAATTCGTTACCACCAAATCCCCACTCCAAGAAATCTTGCAAGAAGCTTCAAGACCAAAGCCCTCAGAGGAATGAATTGAACAAACATAACAAGAAACAAATCAGAACCTCAAAATGTCTGCCAGAAACCCAACACTAGAACCTCAAGCATCAATAATCATTCTAAAAGTCAATGGTCTAAACTCATCAATCAAAAGACACAGAATTGCAGAATGAATCAAAAGAGAGAACCCAACAATCTGCTGCCTCCAGGAAACACATCTAATCCCTAAAGATAAGCAAACTGAAGTAAAAGGATGAAAAACAATTCTACAAGCAAACACCCCCCCCCCCCAAAAAAAAAAGGCAGGGTTAGCCATTCTTATAGCAGACAAAGCAAACTTCACAATAAAAAAAAAAAGTGACAAAGGATAAACATGTCACTACCTAATGGTTCAGGGTTCAACCCACCAAAAAGACATAACAATTATCAACATATATTCACCAAATGAGGGAGCACCAAGATTCATAAGATAACTAGTAGCAGAACTGAAAACAAATATTGGCAAGAACACATATGTATTAGGAGACTTTAATACCCAACTCTCACCAAAGGACGGATCAACAAAACAGAAACTAAACAAGGACACAAAAGCTATAAAGAAAGAACTAGACCAAATGGACCTAACATATCTACAGGACACTGCACTCCCAAGGAAAGGAATACACCTTCTTTTCAAATGCACATGGATCCTTCTCTAAAACTGACCACTTATTAGGACACAAGGAAAATTTAAATAAATTCACGAAAATTAAAATTATACCAACTTTTTTCTCTGATCATAAAGGCATTAAACTAGAAATTAACAATGAAGAGAAAGCAAGAAGAGTGCCCAATACATTGAGGCTGAACAATATGCTACTAATTGAAGAATGGGTAATCAAAGAAATTAAAGAATTAACTAAAACCTGCTTCAAAACAAATGACAAAGAAGACACACCACTCCAAAATGTCTGGGATTCAGCAAAAGCATAGCTACGAGGAAGGTTCATAGCAATACAGTCCAATATCAAAAACCAAGAAACTAACCAAAGAAATAACCTAATCTCCCACTTGAAAAGTTAGAAAAGCAGCAACAGAAAAAGCCAAAACCCAACAGAAGATAAGAAATAATAAAAATAAGAAATAACCAAGAAACCAAAAAGACTATCCAGAAGATCAGCAAAACCAAGAGCTGGTTCTTTGAAAAAATAAAATTGATAAACTCCTTGCAAAGCTCACAAGGAAAAAAAGAGGGAACATTCGAATAAGCAGGATCAAAAATGAAAGAGGGAAAATTACAACAGACACAAAAGAAATTCAAAGGATAATCAGAGACTACTATGAACATTTATATGAAACAAATACAACAACCTGGATGAGATAGACAGATTCTTGGAAAAATACAACTACCTAAAACTGAACAAAGAAGAAAGCGAGAACTTTAATTACAAGCAGTGAAATTGAAGCAGTCATCAAAACTCTACCTAAAAACAAGAGCCCGCGACCAGAAGGCTTCACAATTCTACCAGACATTCAAAGAGAAAATAATGCCTATACTATTAAAACTTTTCCAAAATTGAAAAAGAAGGAAAAAAAGCCAAATACATTCTATGAAGCAAACATTACACTCATACCAATACCAAATGTGGATGGCACCAAGAAAGAAAACTATAGACCAATTTCCCTAATGAACACAGACACAAAAATTTTAGACAAAATCCTGGCAAATAAAATCCAACGATGCATAAAAAGCATTATTCACCATAACCAAGTGGGGGCACAAGGATGGTTCAACATCTGGAAATCAATTAACATAATACACCACATCAACAAGGAGAAAAACAAAAAAACACATGATCATATCAAAAGATGCAGAGAAAACATTTAATAAAGTCCAATACCCATTCAAGTCAAAAGCCCTTGAAAAATTGGGGATCAAAGGAACATACCTCAACATAATAAAAAGCCATTTATGACAAGCCTACAGCAAATATCATCTTAAATGGGGAAAATTAAGTCATCCCAATTAAGTAAGATCTGGAACCAGGCAAGGATACCCACTTTCCCCACTACTTTTTAACATTTTACTAGAAGTTCTAGCCAGGGAAATAAGACAAGAGAAAGATATAAAAGGGATACAAATAGGAAAAGAGGAACTGAAGCTAACACTATATGCAGATGACATGATTATCTATATAGAGAACCAAAAAAAAAACTACAGAAAAATATCTCAAAACAATAAACCAGTTCAGTGTGGTAGCCGGTTACAAAATCAACACATAGAAGTAAGCAGCTTTCCTATATGCAAAAAGTCAAACAGAAGAAGGAATAAAAAAACATCACATTTACCATCACACCAAAAAAATTAAATACCTAGGAATAAACCTAACAAAACACGTGAAAGAGCTATATTGAGAAAACTTTAAAACATTGCTAAAAGAGATAGAAGATGACATAAGGAAATGGAAAGATATTGCCTGATCATGGACTGGAAGAATCAACATCATCAAAATGGTCATCCTGCTGAAAACAATCTACAAGTTCAGTGCAATTCCTATAAAAATCCCAGTCACATTCTTTAAAGAGATAGAACAAAAATTACTGAAATTTATATGGAATAACAAAAGACCTCAAATATCAAAAAGCTTCCTGACCAAAAAAAGAGAAAATGGAGGTATTACTATCCCAAACTTCAAATTATACTACAAAGCCATAGTAATTAAAACAGCTTGGTACTGGCACAAAAACAGATAATCAAACCAAAACAAAATCAAAAACCCAGTTAAAAATGGGGAGAAGAATTAAAAAGACAATTATCCAAAGAGGGAATACAAATGACCAACAGGCACATGAAAAAATGCTCAAAGTCACTAGCAATCAGGGAAATGCAAATCAAAACCATAATGAGATACCACCTTATACCAGTAAGAATGGCCCACATCCAAAAAATGGGCAACAAGAAGTGCTGGGAAGGATGTGGAGAGAAAGGAACACTCTTACACTGCTGGTGGAAATGTAAACTGGTCCAGCCACTATGAAAGCAGGATGGAGAACCCTCAAACTAATGAAAATGGAATTATCATTTGACCCAGCAATTGTTCTCTTGGGAATCTACCCAAAGGAGACCTCAGTGCTTGTACAAAGGGACACCTGTGCTCGAATGTTTACTGCAGCACTCTTTATAATTGAAAGGACATGGAAACAACCCAAATGTCCTAAAACAGATGAATGGATGAAAAAGATGAGGTATATATATATATACACACACACAATGGAATATTACTCTTCTATTAAAAATGATAAATTGGATGACTTTATGATAACATGGATGTACTTAGAAGAAATCATATTAGCAGAAACTAGTCAAAAAGAAAAAGACAGAAACCAAATGGTTTCACTATTATATGGGACATGGGAAAAATAAACAAAAAGCCATGAGGAAAAGTCAAAACAAGCTAATAACCAAATTGAAGCGCACTGCCTGGGGGGGGGGGGGGGACCTTGGGGATAACAAAGATGTGAAATTAATATATAAATAAATTACTTAATAAAAAATAAAAGCAAAAAAGATAGTGAAAATCATTTACAAGTGTTACTTTACAAAATATTTTTCTTGATTAGTCTTAAAGTAAAATGCAGAGATGCTCTGAAACTTTCTCTAAGTAAATAGCTATATTAAAATGATAATCTCTTTAAGATCATTGTTATGAAAAATCCCTAAGAGTGTTTGTTTTCATAAAATGATATACTACATGAATACTAAAAACTACTTAATAATAGCAAGGAAGTCCAATTCTGTTCAATTTTAAATAACATTGTTTCTACTCCATGTGGAGGGAGGACATGGAAGCTTATAAAACATAGTATGAGGGCAAATCTCTGGTTAATCCACTTAATGCTCTATCTCCCTCAGTGACAGTTAAGGTGCTGGGTGGAGACTCTGCTGGTGACCTCTCATTACACCAAGATGGAGAGATGAGGAGCATGCACTGAACTTGGCCTTCATACCCAACTGCATATCTGTCATCCATGGATTTATCTAAGCCTTTGTTGATCCTATTCATGCTTTCAGACAGTCCAGTCTCTCAGGCAAACAAGTTCCAGATGTGTACTAAATACTACTTCATTTTATTTCATATACCTCTTTCAGTATCATATTAGTGATATGATTCAATATCATTGCTGCTCAGAAGCATTACTATTTCTGCATATGCTAATAAAAAGGTATCTTTTTTCGTATATATTTTACAGCTTCTCAAATTTGTTTCTGTGTAGTAAGATTTTTCCTTTTTATTAAATCCATACCTATAAATCTACCAGAGCATTATCATTTTAATTGTCTTTCACTGAAAATTGATAGATGGTTTGTAGTTCCACTAATGTCTTTCCTAGGGTTTAGGTATCAGACTGAATTAACCTATGGTTTTTACAAGACTAATAAGCATCAGGACATGTTTCAATGAGTCAGAAAAATCTAAATCATTCACTACGTGATTTATGAAAACACATTTTCTGCAAGTCAATAATGGCAACAGTTTTGCTTGGTAATTTTAAGTGGTTAATTATTAATAAATTTAAAGGGAATCTGTTTTTGCCTTCTTTCCCATTAATTCCCAACTGATATTTCTCTTTTCCCTTACCAGGGTGTCAATCTTTACAAAGTGATGGAAGCTGGTGACTTTATTTGCAAAGCTGTGAACAAAACCACAAACTCTAAAGTAGCTCAAGCCTCCTTCAATGCTTGACTTGAATGAATTTGTGACTTAAGGCAGAGAAGATTCATTTCAGCTACACATATTCATCTGAAGATCATTACTATCAACTTGTTCTGAAATGTTAAGTAGCATACAAGGGTGGAAAAATAATTATAAAAAGACAACTGGGAGGATTATGAAGTCAACAAAAAAACGATGGCAGTCATCAGGTTAACTGCAAGTTGAGGCTAAATAATAAAACTCGTAGACAATACTTTTGAATTTGTAGTAAAGTCCTGTTTTGTTCTTCCAGAAATAACTCTCTAATTTAGTAGATGTGAAAATTGACTTCAGATTTCCCTAAGTATCAAATACTGTGTTCATACTTAATCAAGCTGGCTTAGCACAGTGTACATATCGTCGGTGGCTTATGAGCTCCTGCAGAGTATACGAAGTGTGTGGCCTTGCTATTATGCGCTATGCCTCTGGATCTCAACTTGCCACTTGCCAAGTCAGTTAAGTTATGGACCAAGCGCCAAAACTCCATCTGACCCTACATAAGTTTTAGCAACAGAACTTTTATATTTCAACTATGGTAACATCTGTTAACCATTTCAATGACTTTATCTTGTTCCAAGAGGCTGTGGTCAATGGCAAGACGCCATTTCCTGGAAACAGATTATGACCTCCCATGTTCATTACATCCATCCAATTTACCATACTTTCCTTTTCATCAACTGTAGTTAAAGTTATAGTGAAAAATCAGTGTGATAGTGGAATTAGTTGGCAATTGAAAAATAGAAGGTACAGTTTTGATTATATTGTCTATGGTACAGTGATAAGAATAGGCTGATGCACATACAATAATCATATGCATTTTTAGTTTTCAGATCACTTCCAAGTTGCCCATGGAAATGTTATTGTGATTTTAAGCATATAAGGTCATTTTTAATTCATGAAATAAACTTTTGCTTTGAGTCAGGTTACTTTGATTACATTACATTTTTGAGGTTGGCTTTTTTATGTTTATTTTGAATGTTGAAGTGGCTGAAATTTTATCTTTTGACTAGATAACATTACCAGAAATAGCAAAGATTAATATATCAAAGTTGAGAAGAGTGGAGTAGAAGTATATTAAAAACATTTCTATAACCTATGCAAGTCATATGGGACAATATTATTACAAGTAGGTCTAAAATATCAGTTTTATTATTTATGTAGTCTTCTCCAGTGTTACTGGGTGATCTTATCTTTGAATAAATTTTAATAAAACTTGAAATATGAAAATGAATATTGAGGATCTTCTATTCAAAATTCATCAAACCACTGAAATCAAAGCAATTCAGTAAAATATGATCACAGCTAAGTTAACTTCAAAGACATACAATGATTAGAAAAAATCGTAAGGAAAGCATTGATAATTGGCAAAACTAAATTAATTTCCATGGAAGATGCCAACTCATCAGGTTATGACAGTGGTAGAGCTGAAGGCATTCATTTGGAGGACTGAAGAACTCTCATTTAGGTTAATGTTGGTCAGGGAGGGGCAATGTAGAGAGAAAGCAAACTCATAATTCTTTTCTGTGTCTGCTTCAGTTGCATCTTGTGCAACTGTAAGGGGACGCAGTAAGGGAACACCTGCCCTGAGTATACACAGCAGGACAGGTACCCTGTATTCTAAGGAAACTGACTTATTAGCTCTGATACCATGAACTTTAGTTTTGGCTTATTTGGAAAAGCATATGTTGAAGCAAACTGCTTATAGAGAGAGCTAAGGATAATACTTCACTGCTTTGAAATAAAATGACAACACTTCAAAAGTAAGAGCAAAAGTCAAACACTAGGCGCAGTCTAGCACACACATGTCAGTCTATGATTTACTTCAAAAAATACCTATCTATTCATACTCCTAACAGCAAATAGTAAGAAAGTTCATGTTCTCAGCATTCATTAGCCTTTATCTACATAGACTGTCTAAATTCCTCTGCTAGTTTAATGAGTTTCTTTTCTAGTGTGGAGGGGAAAAGCACAAAATCACATAAAGCTGCCTAATGTCCACAAGGCAGAATGCTCCTGTATTTCAACTAACAGGAAATCTTGGGATCACTCTAGGACCCACCTCCACATAAAATCTATACCACAGTTAGCCTTGGGAAAGACTTAAGAATGGCAGAACAATTATGACCCTTATTGTAATACATTATCAAAGCAGTTTTTATAACATCTTCCCTTAAGTAAAATCTTTTTCATGTTCTAGAACATGTCATTTTATCTCATGTATGTGTTGATGTCTTACTATAAACATAAACTAAATCTTCTGAAAGCTGGGTATTTTCTAAAATCTGGGGATTCATAAAATCCACTAAGCTGGCTATGACTGGGAACATTCATAATGCCCTTTTGTGATTTACTCTATGATTTACTATGATTACATTTATTAAACACTCATTAACATGCACTGAGATGGCTGTTATTATATGTGTATACCTTGTATCTCTGAGATGATGTAAATGCAGTTAGCAGAGTGACAGTTTATTTAGTATTGAACAGATTACCACAAATGTTCATTCTATAACAACTGTAAGATAAAATTAAGGTTTTGGAACCAGCCAGAAATCTCACTTGAAGTAAAAGAAATCTCACTTGGAGTAATAGGTAAGTGAAGAGTTACTATGGGTATCAATACTGTTTGCAAATTGCTTTTGTGAAATAAAAGGTTTAAGTTTTGTGTTTGTGTGGGTTATGCCATGCAAAGAGTTAAAAGAATAATTTTGGAAATAGAGATGGGGAAAATGGGACAGGCCAAGAGAGGGGCAGACAGTAGTGAAGGGAGGGAGGGAGAGAGGGAGGGAGGGAAGGAGGGAGGGAAGGAGGGAAGGAGGGAGGAAAGGAGGGAGGGAAGGAGGGAGGGAGGGAGAAGAAACTCTTTCTTGTCCTTGAGCCTTTTAGCAGAAGGGTAAATTCTGCTATGGTAGAGTATCAGTTAGGCTGTCTTAAACTTTAGTTGATAAGACCTTAGCTCAATAGGTTTAAAAGCAAAGATTACCTCAAATATTTCAGAAAGATGTTTTTTCACCATAGTTTAATTCTGAGGCTTATTATGTTTTAAGCAAAAAATAACCTGTCTCCCCATTTTCCTTCTTTTCTAGTCTTGACTCACTTTCTGAGCTCCTTATTCTCAGAATTGCATTGATTATAGTACTTCCAGGACTCATATTCCACACAGAGCCTGGTCACTGCAGAGGGTTTTTTCCTTCCAGAAACTTTTTTTTTTTAATTAATGAACATTTCTCCATATGCACCCCAGTCTTCCTGTATATTTCATTGGGCAGAATATCACAGGGTCCATCTCTTAAACTCTTACATGGGGATTAGATTTATTAGCACAGACCAAGAAGGTCACAGGGACCTTGAACTGATCAGTGAAGCAGTGGGGAGTCTGGTAGGAGTATACTTCATGTTGAATCAGGGTAGAGGAATCAAAGGCAGATGATTTAACAACTTTCAGGAAGGAGTTATATCTAATTTCACAGACAGAAGGAAATGATAGAAATCTGGAGTTTCAAATTCGAGGGGTTTCACTTTTAAGGTAAAAGTAGCTGATGCTGCCAATCGGTCTCTACATCTTTCAGGAAGGTACAATATGAGGTCTTTAGGCATTGAATTAGAAGTGGGAAGAGAACTTGAGAGAATACCATATTTGAAATCCACCCAGAGCAGTGTTAGAATTTACTCTCTTTGAGTAACCAGAGGCTGTTTATGCTAACCCCAAGTCCCCTCATCTGTCCTCTTACCGCCTTTACCACTATTGGACACACTCCCACCTACTTGAAATGCTTTGTGATTTCTGTGGTACTACTCTAGCTCATATCCCACCAACTCTTTAAATTCTGATCTCCTCCTCTTGCATTGATGATGGAACACAAATGCAAAAGTGCCTGAAACCCACTAGTTAAAATGTATTCCAGGGTCAACAGAGAATCAAAGTTACCACCTGTGACCTTTGGAGAAATAGATGAGTTCCTTGAGATTCCTTGAGTCCTCCCCAGATGCAATAGATCAGAATTAACATTTTGAACAAGATCCTCAGTGGACTCTTTGCCCAATGCTTATTTGCAACAGCCTGTTTGACATCTTTTCCTGGTGTCTAATGGGCATTGGACTCCATGAGTTCTGAATGGTTAGCACTAACCTCATCATATATTGTGCTCTGTTTCAGTGTCTTATCTATGCTTCTGGGACAGCCCATCACAGATGCATTTTTTGTCCTTTACCCTTTTTCTCTCTGCCTATAATTCCCTTCTCTGCCCTGGCCAAGGCACCTTCCTGTCATCGGTAGGAAAAGTCTTGGTAGGAACAGTTGTTAGTGAGTTTTTGTGTACAGATCAGACTAGTGTAAGGTAAAGCCTCTGTTACTCAGCTTGCTAAATTTTCATTTTCATTATAGAATCCTAACTTATTTAGTTGTTTTCTCTTATTTCCCACCAGAATATATGCTTTAAGAGAACAAGGTCTTTGGTTCTTCATTCTTACCACTTAACATTATATTGCCCAGCATATAATGTTAAGGTCTAGCAAAAATAGCTAATGATAAAGCTTAGTCTGAAGGACAAAATACTAAAGAAATGAATTTGACACACACATCTGTGAAGATAAGGCAGAAAACTGTTCTTCCTAAACTTGGTCTTTTAATTGTGTATCTAAACATTTCCTGAGTTTTGTTTCATAGTAGTTTCAAAATAATTTTGATATTATTTTGAAAAAAATTAAAAGCTAAAAAATAATAAGGAAGATACAAATATGCACCAAAGAAATTTAAGAGAATGCTAAGATATGTTCGAGAAACTAAAATTGTCAGAAAATCAAATATAATTTTAGCAAGAATCTAAGGAACAGTTCTGAAAGTGGTATCTATAGTGTGACTTGTTTTATTCAGGGAGCTTTATTCAAATGACCCTGGATCATCTGGTAGTCACTTGGCAAAAGTCACGTCATTCGTGCATATATACTCCAGAGAGTAGAAGTGATAGAATACCAATGCCTTAATGTGCAAATTAGAACTTACTAGAAATACAAATTCATGGCCCCCAACCCAGATTTACTCAGTGTATCAGAAACTCTAGATTAAGGTTCAAGACTGTCTTACAGGTCTTTCTTATATTTCTGACATACCCTAAAATTTCAGGATACTGTGTTAAGTGAATTGTTTTCCAAAACTGTGTCTTCACTGCTATAATTTACTGAGGAAAAAGTGGGCAAGGCTTAGTTGATTGCATTTGTACAACTAAGCATCTTCTAAATTAGCACTTGGCTAATCCAAACTTCCCATGTCATTCTACATTTCCAAAGTAATCAGGGCTCACAGGGAGAAGTTGGAAAGTCTGTAACACAAAGTTGTTATCTCCTGCCACCTTCTGCCCCTCAATGGCTTCACAGCACCATAAAGTACACTGGGGAAGGTAAGTAAAAAATATTGGCTCAGTAGCTGCATCTGGAAAATTAGAGCTTCCTCACCTCCACCACTACCAGCTCCATGACCCTAGAAATGTTGCTTCTCAAACACCCATGGACTTATCCCTGAGCTAAAATACACTGCTACAACCACCTTGATAGTGCACACAATTAAATTCAGTGGGGAGCAGTCACAAATAACTTGTGTTGAAATACTTCAAAGTCCCTATGTAAATTTTCTTGGTTATTAAAACTAACATGGAGTAGTCTGCATTTTTCTTGCATTTCTCCTTGTACTCTGTGTACAGAGAGCAGTTGGTTATGAACAATGAAGTGAAGAGACATTGAACAGGTTCTGGTCCAAACTTCTTGAAGAGGCTAGAATTAAAGACAAAGTCCACCAGGTTTTATATATGGTATCCCTCAAGCTTACTGTAAGTATAAATGCAAACTTAATGCTTAAACTTAGCAGTAGGAAACTCTGGGGATAACCATAAGAAATAATTAAAACATAATGTATTACTTGAGGGAAAGATACCCTTAAATTGTCACAAAACTATACATGGCCCAGAGAGAGGCATTATAATAGACATTGCATTCCATCAAACTTGAGTCTTCTTTGGCACTGTCTGATCTATTATTCAATGGCTCTACAACCTGAGTAAATGTCTTTTAACTTCACTTCAGGCCATACTCCCTTCACCTGTAAAACCTGGACAATAATAGCCCTTATTTATACAGCTGTTGGAAGGATTTCATGAAATAATCATTACAAGTTTTTGGCAAAATGCCTGCACTTAGTAAGTGGTCAATAAATGTTAACTATCATCATTTTTATTATCCCTTTCTATGGCACTACCTTGGAATGGAACTTTTCCTCTGTTATGAATTGTTTAACCCTCAGGGAGGCTCTTATAAAAGATCATCATCCTTTATCCGGTTTCATGTTAAGGGTATATTGGCTAAAAGAAATCCCCAAAGAGACAGCTCACCATCAAATACTAGAACCACAGAATCTTAAATTGGCACCAAAGCCCCACACTTTATTTATTATGTTGAATCTCTGAGCTCTGCATTCTGAATTGATTCTTTTCTGTGTTTCATATGACTATAGTTACCACAGGAACTTACTGAGACTTTCTTGAGTAAACCTGTCTTAAGAACATAATAACCATAATCTCCATACTCTGCATCACTGAAAGTCAGAAATTTCATGAACATTCACAATTCAGCTTACACTTTTGGCAGCTAGACAAGTGAGCAGGTAAATTTGATATCTGTTGCCACAGAGTTGCCAGTAGTTATTTGGGGGAGCTATCAAACTGGACAGACTTCTATTTTCTCCCTGTCATACAAAATACAATCCTGTGTCCTCCTGTTGTGAAGTTCTGTGTATAAAGTCAAAGAGGGCTGTTTTTTGCTTTCACAGGGAACATCTATTCTCTCACCCGCACAGCCACAATGTCAAACTTATGTCATTTACAGAGGGCTTATGACCTTCTAGAAATCCAAGGAGGAAATACACCCAAACTTATGGTTACTGTTTACTCTGAAATTCCTTTTCTCCAGGTAGTCCTTTAAAGCCCCTGTCAATAATACAGACCAAGACATCATAGGTCACCAGATAATGATTCAGAATCTTTTGAGTCATGAATACTAAACTACTGCAAAGTGAATATTTTATCTAAAAATCTTCCAGGAATCTCAAGTTTTCTTTTGAAAAATTTTGTTTATACTATGAAAATTCATTTTCTTCTGTTAAGTTTGCAAGAATTGGTAAACATTAGGAAATTACCATATATTATGTCAATAAAATATTTTTTATGAAATTGATGTAGCATTTAAAACCTCAATCATGGTTTTATAAGTGTAGCCTCAGATGCACTTCTATTTTAGATTCACATCCCTTTGGCAACTTTCCTTTGTAACACAGCATTATTAAAATGTAACTGACATATAGCACTGTGTAAGCTGAAGGTGCAAAATGTGCTGATTTGATGCAAACTGATATTGCAATATGATGAGCTGGATGTGCTTCATACCATGTAATTACCATTACATATATGGTGAAAATATTTAAGAATTGTTTGCTTAGAAACTTCACAAAATACAGTATTGCTAATTATACCTCTATACTAGAATGATTACCAGGGATAAGAGGTTATGGGATGACGTGGTCAAAGAATACAGCCTTCCAGTCCTTAAGATGTTTAGTTTCTGTTGACCTAAAGACTGGTTATGATTTATAGCAGTTTTTATACCTGACTACCTATCATACTTGTATAAAGAAAAACATTATATACATGACTGTATAAAACCATTATGTCTTCAATTTGCCAACTCTTAAATAATTTAGTTTCATAGATACTGAGAATCAAGAGTTCAGGTTGGAACTATGGAACTATGGGTAACAAGAAAAGGAGAAATGTGTAATAACAAATGTTAAATGTGAGTGGGGGCAGATATGCATGTTTTTTCTAGGGGGTCTGGACACACACAAAAGATGGTACACAGTCCAGACATCGCAAGTTCTTAATATGCTTCTGTCCATGGTCAGCTACAACTCAGGTGATAGAAGTTGTCCCCTGGAACTACTGGGCTTCTCAAAAAGGACATCACATTATTAGGTATTTAACATGTGCAAATATGGTTATAACTCTAAGTTGGCATTTTGTAATGTCATACTTTCATCTCAAAGACAGCTTTTTGAATTGGAATTCCAGTGACTCCCTCCCATAGAAAGAACTTGACAAATTTCACAAATGCATAGTCACATTTTGTTTTTATATTATGCTGACTTTATTAATATAAATATTATCAGTCATGGGTATTTTGTTTATTGTTGTTTTGTGTGATAGTGTGACACTGGAGTTTTGTGGAGGGTAACAAAAATGAGGGTTTGTGAAAAAAACACAAGTTGAAGTATGAAGCTGTACTTCTGAAATTATATAGTTATTTAAATGAATAGACCAATAAAATTGATTAAAATGTTACTATTGTTAACAATCATGATATTAGCCCATTTAATTATCCATCTTATTCAGTCTATTTTTATCAACATTATATTCAATTATTCCTAAAACTCAAATCTAGGCTGACACAAGACATATTTTCAGCTCTATAACTAATTTAAAAAAAATAGACTACTAAATGTTTAAAAAGATGACACTTTGCGATTTGTGACAATATGGAGGAACTGAAGAGGATTATACTCAGCAAAATAAGTCAAAAGGAGAAAGATAAATACTGGATATGGGTAATTTCACTCATGCTAAATATAAAGAAACAGAACAAATGAACAGAGGAAATTATGCCAAAAGAAACCCTAGGAATCTAACTGCAGAATGCAGTCTACAGAAAGGGAGAGTGGAGGGCGGGGTGCAAAGAAGGAGGTTGTTGGGTGTCCAGTGGATTATGAAAGATTATGGACACTTTGGTAGTGAGTTGATGTGATGATATATCTGAAGAGGTGCAAACCTATACACCTAAAATTATATACAGAGTTGTGAACCTGTGGGGGGTCTCAGAGAGAAAGACAGAGAGAGAGAGAGAGAGAGACAGAGAGAGAGAAGAAGAAAAATGAATGTATCAATTTTTTTCCAGAACAATTTCACTACATAGTAAATAAACCCTCTGCTTTACTGGCAGAATGTCTGAATAGGAGTTCTAAGTTGCAAGGCAATGACTTAAAAAATCATTAACTTCTATCTTTGCTTTATAAGTCACTTTAATTTTTATATCTAATAATTTATAACAACTGTTATTTGAATGAATTAGAAAATGGTTATTAAAGATACATGATCTTCTAAGGGGAATAAAGGTCTCTACATCCCAACTGTATAAAAGGAATCTGTAGGATGTATGACTCTGAGCAGGATTTATTTACTCCCCAGTTTTAAAGGTCCCTCCTGACACACAAGGCCATTACAAATATAGATTTAAGCTACCATTTTAGTGCAATTTCCTGTCATCTTCTACTACTCCACCATCATCAGCTCAATTCAGATCCCCTCAAGAGGAATCAGTATTCCTGGAAGTCTTGCTTTTCCTCATATTATTATTTTTGTCTCTGACACTATCTCCTTGGCATAGTTACTATTCAACTAGCTATTTCCAGGAAAAATTTGTTGATTTTCTATCACTCTTCAGTGTGATTACTTGTTACATGGTGGTATTTCTGATTAAACTGTGAACTTCTGAAATATCCAGGCTGCATCTTGATACCTGTGTATCCCAGGTACTTGCACACTGTAGCATTTCATAAGTAGCTGATTAATGAATAAATGAACTGACATATTGATTATATTAAGTCCCCAAGATAGCAGTAAAATTTCATTTAGTAATAACTGCAGTTGCTATTGAGATATGCATAAGATAAAATATAAACCCTGTCCTCAGTGGTCTAAGATTGTTTGGGGAAAAAATGAGCTTTCATTTTCCTAATTTGGAAATGCTCTTACTCTTAAGTCATCTCTTGATATTTTTCATTTCACTTCCTATTTTAAGTTTCTGAAGATGAGAAAGCCCAGCAGTATGTTAGTAAACAGTCACTGTATATTTGATGGCTCAGCCATCTTGTTAAAATTACCTCCCATATAAACAAATAAGCTGTAAATAAACTGTAGGTGCCCTTGCAAAGGATGAAAATATTGAAGTGCAGATTAAGTCATTTGCTGTCTACAGGTTTATTGTGCATTTGTTTTTTATCAATTTAACACGTATGTGTTGAGTGTGTATTGTATACACTTTGCTAAATTTTGAGATTTGGATAATGAGTAAGACAAAGTAGTCCCCATCTATCAATATTTTACTCAAATTCTAGGCAAAAATCAAGTCTGCCACTTGCTCTACAGGGTCACAAGCACAGACTCAGTTGAGGACCTCTGAAGCATACCTGATGTGTACCACTGGGTCTTCCAGATGAGTGTTTACATGGAACCCAAGATCTACACCAGCCAATTATTTTGGGAACCAATGACTGAATAGTGCTTAATTACAAAAAAAAATGGAGTTTCCATATGAATGGATTTCATTTCAATCTTAGGTCTGTCTGGCACACTAGATAATTCTGTGTACTTCAGGTAATGATTCCAGATTGAGTATCTTGGGGGTTCACTCACTCACTATCTGGCTCCAAACTATAACAGGTGAGAACAATCATTACCATTTCATGAATCTGTTTGCCTTTGTCCTCTGTTCTTTGTTATACTACCTATTAAATAGATTTGTATGTACAGAAAAAAATTGACACTCTGAATGTTGAAACATGTGGACAACTTAAAGTTCCACTTATTTTTTAATTTATTAAGATTTTTTATATCTATAATATAGACAGGTTTATGACTGCCCACAAGTAACAAAAACACAGAATACATATTTATGACTAGAGTGCTAATGCCCTACATTACAAAATGCCTGACTCTACTTTGACTTGTAAACCTTGACAGCTTTTAGGACCCCTCTCTCATCTCACCTGACCCAACTCTTCTGTGCCACAGTTACCCAAATCAGAGAGAAGGGGCCCCTCTCCACTGGTAAAGATGGGAAGGCTGTATAATGAGATCAGTAACAGAAACGTCTTAACTGTGCTTGAATTCCCACCTTAGTGTATGTCCCAGTCATTGTAAATCTTAGGGACACTCACTCTTGCCTTTTTTCCAACTCTTTTCATATCTATTTGGATATCTATTCTGATCTCAGAAAGATTCAATGTAGTATGTGTGATACCATCACTCACAACATTTAAACAAATTTTGGCTGGAGGCCCAGCTGTCTATGTGAATGATCACAAAATCTTATAATGCTATTTTTCTGCTTTACCTCTCCCCGCCCCCCTAGTTTATTTATGGTCTCAGATAGCTTCAATGAAAGCTCCAGTTCTTACATTCAAGGCCATAAGAAAGGGCAACAACAGTCTAACTGCCTTTGACTCTCTTTATCAATAAAATTATAGCTTTGTCAATGTCACTAGCCAGAACTGTGTCATGTCACTATACTTAGCTATTGAAGAAAATGGAAATACAAGCATATTGCCAACCCAAACACAATCGTGAGACTATGTATGGAAGCAGTTAAGAACAGATCCTGGAAAAACAATTATCTATGTCAGTCAAGTCAAGGTTATAACCACAGAGGCCAGGTTGTACTATGTGCTGGAGATCGAACAATGGGTGAAGGAGCCAAAGATTCCTTGTGAATAATGTCTAGTGGGAGAATACTAGAAATGATAGAGTGACAGTCACACTTGTGTTTAATAGTGAATGGTAGTTATATGGATTTAGCAAGCATGGCCATCCATTAGACATGTTTCATGAGATGTTTCAAAGAATTGAGGGGCACAATAGAAGAGGGAATGGAGCAATTAATGTGAAGGACACCATTTGTAATGATCATTTGGAAGGGGCATGATGCCTCTGGGAAACTCAAAGTAGACAGAAATATGGATGCATGGACAGGGGTTATTTAATAAGGAGATCATAAATATAATGTAGAAAGAAGTCACCTGGACAGTTGCTTTCCTATGAGTCTTTTCTGTAAATATTGGCTCAGTGCTTGAGACACAGCAGTCACCCTCTTACCTAAATATTTATTCAGAAAAGTAAGGAATCAAAAATAACTAGATTATTTAACAGGAATGAATTTTGTCATGTGCTGTGATGTCTCTATTAAAAAAAATGTTTCTTAAATTGCCCCCAATTCTTTGGACAAAACAACTAGGAGATCTATATTTTTTCCCATTAACTGGATGTTAAGGAGCATTTAGAATGAAAACCAAATCCTTAAATAAATTAACTTGAAATTTAAATGATATTGAATGCTAAAATTTTTCTTTTAATTATGACCTTGAGATTTTTTCATTACAGGAAGGGAATGAATTATCACTTCCTTCCCAGTTTTTGGTCACAAAAAAAGTGGAGGTGAGGGGTAGCAAGAAAACAAAATGTCTTTTAATCTGAATACTCAAAGGGTAAAATTGTTAGCTATATTGCAAAAAAATAACAAATTATTTTATTTTTAATATATTTTTAAACTTACTTTATATAAATTCCACAACTTTGTAATCCCAGGGATTCATCCCTATGTGATGAAGGCCAAATCGTGAGCAATTAAATGACTTGTGTTGTCCTGATTTGCACTGGATAATAACTATGGAGTAATCTGAAAGACTTTGCTTAAATAAAAACAAAGATAATTAAATGTAATCAGAGAGTTATCTGAGTCTGCAGAATGTTTGGTAGGTTTAGCATTACTCAGCATTCAACCTTAGGAGATAATTTGAATTGTTGGGTTATTTAATAAAGAAATAATTTATTTGAAAATAACTATACACTTTGTCTATATGACCTTAAATTGAAGTTCTATGTCATGTTAGCTTAGAAACCTCATTCAAGGATGTAAATTTTGTCTTCAGAGATATTGATGATACTCAAAACATCTAAAACAATGTTCACAAACTGCTGATAGGCAATGATATGATGTTATTTCTGTCACTGTATAGACCTTATTCAGGAATATTGGCATTTTTCTGGATGATAATCTGTATTAAAGGTTTTCAAATTTACAGTTCTTTTTAGAGTCATGTAAATGTGAACCAATAGCAAGTACTTAGAGTGGAATTAATAAGACTTTTATTGATTCAAGGTGCTTTGCTCCAGCTGTCAGACATAGACCAGACGCCTTAGCTATTCTTCACCCGGAATTCATAAAGAATAGCATCCCCACAGGACAATTTTAATTGGAAGCATATTTTCCCCCCATAATGCAAACTCAGGGTCACAACAGGTAACCTGAAAGATTGTTCCACCATATGTCATCCCCAGAAAATATATTCCCCAAATATCACAATACACAAGGGGCAAAGATTACATAAGTCTTAAGATAAACTTCCTATCAAGTAGGTTTACTATAACCAAATGGTTGGGTTTCAAATGGAGGCAAGATGCAATTTAGATTCTGGTATACATTAGGAAAATGAAAATTATGTTATCCACCTGTTTAAGGGCCTGTTACTCTTATGCTAAGCATTACAGTGTGCCTTAAGATATTCAAGGACAAGCAGAATATATGGTTATGTATTCTAGAAACAGAAAATGTAAGGCTGTTTATTATAGTAAAGTTAAATGCAGAGCATTATTTATTTGCATAGACTTTAAATGAGTCTATATTAACACCTTGGTTCTCATAAGTAGAAAAGAAATTTTAATTAACAAGTGATATTTTCCTACTCTGATGTTTACTTTTCCTACTCTGATGTACATTTGAAATAACATTTGTATATTAATGTACAATTCTTTACAAATTCAATAAGGCAATTTTAACATTTTTAAACTTCAACAATGATGATTTTCAAGATATGCTTTCCACTTTGCTAAAATTGTTTTTGAAATCCCTGCTGTATAATTGTTCAACCATGATATATCATGAAAATGGCTTAATGCAGTAATGAAGAACTATAACTGAATGGCTTAAAAACAAAAGAAAGTTCTCTGAAGTAGGAGGTGGGAGATCCTTGTGCCAAATGGGTAGATTCTTGTGAGGGCCCTCTCAACCTACAGACTATTGACTTCTTATGGTATCCTCACATGGAAGAAAGAAAACAGAGATCATGCAAGGGTTCTCCTGTAAAAGCACTAGTCCCTTCCTGATGCTGCCATAACTGTGACCTAAGACACCTTCCAAAAACACACCCCCTACCAAAATCATATTGGGGAATAGGATTTCAAATATTAATTTAGCAGTTGAGAGAGATACCTCTTCCGTTATAATGTTGAATTTGAAGCAAGTAAATTTAACATGTTTCTTTTCTGACAAGTTTAGGATATCAAACAAATTCAAATGGCATATGCTATGCAAATGTTTCAATGCTGCCATGCTTGATATTAATTTGCAAAGATATTTAAGTCACCCCTACTTGACTCTGAACTGCAGGAAGACTGTGTTCTCAAGCTCAAAGAGCTGATGCATAGAATTTCATATTTCTTAAATGAATGAAATTATCCTCATATAGTTTCAGTGATACCATAAGAAATCACACTAGAAAGGAACAATAGGAAAGTCAAATCAAGTTGGGATGCAAGATTTGACTCCAGATATTTTAAATCTGCCTATCCAATAATCCAACCACAATTATAAGATGTTGAAGCACTGTGGTCAGTGATTTGTTAATTACAAGGCTCAAGACAGAATTTGATTATACTTTTACTTTCAAATATAAGAATTATATCTTAAAATGTACCAAAAAATTGATAGGTTGGACCTTAATTGTCATTTTGGTTCTCTCACATATAGTTAAATTCACATATTTCACTTTTATATCTTATTAATCTGGCTTGGCCTATGTCATGGATTCCAGGTGACTCTTTAAGCATTTCTGAACATACATGTAAGTGTCCCTAGACTGAAGGTTAATAAGTTACTAGTGAGAGATCATTAGCTCATTTGTAGTACTTTGGTCCACTGGCAGTTGGTTTCTCTAAGTTAGTGGGATACTCACTACAGTCAACCTGGATTTTCTTAACACTGGGGTGTAATGAGAATCATTCAGCTTATAAGATTTAAATATTCATTTCTCTTCCTTATCCCAGAAGGGCTATGTAAACATATGCAATACAAATAAGAGGGCAGTGATGGATTTAAAGGCAAGAAAATCACTTCCAACTCCAAATCAGCTCCTTATCAACATTACAATCTTGAACAAATTTCTTAATATCTCAGTTCATTATTATTCACTTAAAAGAAGAAAAACCTTGTACATATCAAACTCTGGTGAGTATTAAATATAGGAATGTTAGAGGAATGCCAAAATTGAGTGATAACTTCAATGAATGTTATCTAATTGATAGATTATACTGTTTTTCCCAAATAGCCCTTGATCATCTCTGGAGGAAGCATATATCTTTCCTGTTTCAGATTCATGCAGTCCTGTGATTTTCTTTTCCCAATGAATGCAAATTTTAAAACCCAGTTTGTATTTTGCCATAATTCCCATTCCCTTCTGGTGATATTCCAGAAAGAATCTGCTGTGTCAGCCTGAATTTCCCAGGGAAGGAAGAAAAGCAGAGTCAAAGTTTATCTATAATGAACTCATAATGAAAGCAAGATATAAACTTTTGTTATTGTATACAGTGACATTTCACGATTGCTGGTTTCTTTAGAATAACTCAACCTGTCCTGCTGAAGCACCAATTTCTAGTTGTATTAAACCACCTAGCAAAGGCAAATATAAATATAGATAAATAAAAATATATGCATCTATATATATCTGGAAACTTTCTAAAGCTTATGTGCAAATTCATCTGAACTCACTACCAGCTAAATTGGAAAGAAATATGCTTAGGTATAGAAAAGGGTCTATTTTGTGACACTACTCAGTTACCAAGGGTTATCAAGGTAAATCTTGTTCAATCAAATATTTTTAAGCATTATGCTCTATGTACCTTTAACAAAAAGATTTGTCCAGTAACTAGAATCCAGTCTAGGGAAATTTCTTCTTTCCTGATGATATGTGACAGTGAGGATTACAATGACTTACAAAAACAACCGATCAGGCCACTCCAACCACAATAGGCCTATGAAAGCGTTTTTTTTTTTTCTTTTTTGAGACTAGGTCTCACTATTTTTGCCCGTGTAACCGCAGGCTCTCCTTGCCCTGGGTACCACAGACTCAAGCAATTTCCAGCCTCAGCTTCCCAGGTAGCTGGGATTACAGGTGCATGCCACCACGCCCAGCTATTTTTTTGGAACTAGGTCTCGCTATGGGTCCCAAGTGGGACTCAAACCACGACCCCTAGCCCCGGCCGCTCCATAGGCTGAAGCTTACAGGCATGAGCCACCGTGCCCAGCCTACAAAAGCATTGTTTTAAGGTGGTTTTCTATCCAGGGTATTTCATGCTATAGAAAGAACTCTTTTTTTTTTCCCTAACTGAAGTAAAGTAAGATAATATAAGGAGTGGAAAGAGTAGAGCAGAGTCAGTATTTGATACCCTTTAATACAGTCTTCATTTCCTTTCTCTTTTCTTATTTCCTCTCATTTCATTTCTTTTATTCTCATCTTCTGACCTTACATACTCTTTTCTCATTAACTCTAGCTTTCACTTGAACCATTGTATGCATGTAGTAGGAAATTATGGAAAATATTAAATGAATCACATTCTTTTTCATTTTTCTTGAGTTGTGATCTTCTATAATCCCCAAAACAGTGAAGCAATAATATTCATTACTCCTGAGAAAGATCAGGCACAATTTTTGAACAGAACACTAACTGTTTAGTTTGAACTTAAATTTCAGTTTTTTTAAGTACATAAAGAAATATCATTGAAAGCTAGGTTTGTTGAGAGAAGACAGTATTTTCTAAATTGTAAAAACTTCCTTGTAGATATCAGGACCTAGCACTGATAAACTTGAGTCATAAAATTGTGCTAAGAGAGTGTAAAAATATATTAAGGATTATGTTGCAAGAAAAGTTCATATTCAATAGGCACTTCCACTTAGGAGAAACAGAGGGAAGAGAAAGGTAGAGGTAAGAGTTGAACTATGGCATCCTGCTTCACTTCCATTCCAATTACTACTCTCCCCTCTCTCGATCACCATTCCACTGCTTCTAGGGTGTACCTAATTGTGAATTTGGGATCAGGGTATGATATGAACAATAGTAGCTTCCATAGAAGTTTTGGGGGGAACCCATCATAAAGGGGCCTTCTTTCCTCTTAAGAAATTTGAGCATTAATTATTGTGTTTAATCAGCATGGTATTAAACGCTAGCAAGAAGGCATGTAGATAAAGTATAAATGACCAAATTGTGTCTTTCACTTCTGGCTAGAAAGACAAATTATAAACCATGAGAAGTATCTTTGTATGGAGCAGTTTATTTGAGATTGCTATAACGGGAATAGGCAGGATAGGTATCCCCCCAAAATTAGCAGAACTGTTGGGATTCTATAAAGGAAGCAGGAATATAAAGGGAGTTCAGGGTTTTGCATTTCTAGGTCCAAGGAAGTGCCAGGCAGTCTATGCAACACAAGTGACGATGTCTGACTTTCCTGGAGGGAGCTTTCTCAATATTACCAAATATTTGCTTCTGATGTCATTATTAGCCTCAGAGAGACACAGAAATTTTTATTAAGGATGTAAAACAATCATTTTTCCAAGTTCATAGAAATGTAATTTAAGCCAAATATTAGCTAATCATAAGGAGGGAGCAGGGAAAAGTGAACAAAGGATGTTAGTTTAATTCCATTTATTCCTGGTTTTTAATGTAGGGAAGATTTTTGTTACAAAATGGAGGGGGTCTGGCTACAAATGCAGCTGAATTTTGTTCCCTAGAGAAATACGGGAGACTGTAGACTTTCTATAGAGGCAATTGGACCCCATCTTGGAATAGGAAAATCACAGTACACGGAACCTTCAAATGTGAAAGCCATCACAAGTAACATCAAAGCCAAAGTATCATAGTAGACCAGTCACTCCTCAGCCATCTTCACTGAAATATGATCACAGACAAGAGAACCACTCTATAACAAAGTCAGCTAGATTACAGAAGGGTGCATGCACACCTATGCATACCTTCCATTCACGAATATAATCTTTAGTGAGGGAGAAGAGAAAAATAAAGTGAGCAGTGGGAAGTAGCTTGTCTGTTTCAAGGGATACAAACTAGGACACTGTCTAGATGACAGAGTAAATGAGTGATAGTCTCATGAAAAATTAAGCTGGGGGTGGTAGGCAGTGGTGATCATAAATACTGCCAGGAACAGGAGTAAACATTTATTGAAATCTGTGTCCCAGATTGTTCTATCCACTTGATCATATCAAGAAACTCAATCTTCACAACAACTTTATTAAAGAAGTATTCATTATTCATTAAATATAGATGAGCAGCAGCATAATAGAGTTTAAGCAATTTTCTCAAGATTACTGGGCTATTTAATATGGGATGATAAACTTCAAATCTGTGAGTTTCAAACTCACGATGTCATAGTATGGAGACTTTCAATCACTAAGTTATTTTAATCACCACTTCTGGGCTATGTTAAGGATCACTGAGGCACTTAACATGGTCAAATTGGGAGAACAAGTAATCTAAAAGCATTTGTACATAAATAAATAATGGGCTACATATATATATCTAAGCAAAAAATGACTATGTCTTTCATTTTTTATCTTATTAACTTTTATGACTGAGACAAAATGAATACAATGACTAAAATACTCCATATAGCTCATACAAAACACAGTGTGCATTTCAGTATTGAAGCCAATAATGCTGAAAACATCCAGGTCTATTCACTCCTAACCTTTATATCCCTTCTCCTTCTTTCTCACCACCCAAATCTATCAAGGTTCAACAGAAGCAAGGACATGATTGATGAAACTTAAAAAAACAACCAAATATTTCCCTATGCCATTCCCTTCAAAACATCTCCAAACTCTCCTTTGTTAAAGTTCACAAATACATAAACAAATTTTGTTTTCCTTTAAATTATAATATTTTGGAATTTTTAAATTCTTTTAGTTCAATTACCTATTATTGCAGAAAAATGTTTGATTAGGTAATCCAAAAGAATAGGATCTTATGTCTAACAAACATCTACCTTTAAATTTCCTCTTGTGGAACTGTTTCCTTTTGCTTCCTTTTACATATTTTATCTTATATTTAACCTGTAAGCATTATCATTTTGTTCTTGATGGCACATTTATTTGATATTTGTCTGATATCCTTTTTGCCTACTATCTGGGAAACATTCGTTCCTTTAAGCTAGGAGTGAAAGTTGTCTCAAGTAGAAGAACGCTCTAAGGAGGATTTCTATGTTGATAGCAGCTTCCAGTAAAGAGAGGGGACACATGAAGAATTCCTATACTCACTATATTCTGTACCTGAGTGCTAGTAATATAGTCAATAAGCTTTTGCCCTACTATGAGTGTTTCTGGGAAAACTTTTCACTGGCAAGTGAAACACTATTGGTTGCTATCAGCAAGAACATTTCCCTACTAGATATTTTTTTAATTAATAAAGGAAATTATGAAAATTAGAATTTAAGTATGTTAATAGGTTGGACTACTTAACATCAAATAGTCATTGAAAGACAGAACTTAGAAGTCAGGACTTTTCTGCTCTGCCCAGTTTCTGGACTCATTATGAAGAAGACTCATTATGAAGCCAACATGGTATTAGATGAGGCTCCTTGCTCTAATCTTAAGAGAATCATCTAATAGTTAATCACTGAACATTATACCCAGACAATCTGGTTGCTTGGGTTTGTATTATCAGAGATTCATGCTTCAGTGATTAAGAAGAAAAGGGAGAGTCAGGCCTGAATATTGTAGTTCAGGGTGGGAGGCATGGATGATAGAGCTTTTACTCAACCAGGGGTGCCGGCAGTTGGAAAGCTGAACCATAGGGAGGCATTCACTTGACTTAGGGAAAAGATATGTGGAAGAACTAGAGTGTTCAAAACAGGCCAGGTGCCTAATAAAATAAACACAAACACTAGACTATACTCATCTCACTCCATCTTTGAGGACTGGTACAAACCTCATGAAGTATACTAGTTGTTTGTAGACAGCAACATTTCAATTCAGGAACTCCAGAGAGGAGGGATATTAGTGATTCCATAAGCATGAGCAAGCTATGTCCCCCTTAGCAAATTCTCAACAATGACTGAACCCCTCCAGGCCTTTCCCCAACCTATGGATCAACAACTGCACAAACAGGTTTTAGGGTCTACAGAAGTTGGCAAAGACCAGAAAACTAAAGTCAATTATATCAGAGCACCACCAGCTAGAAAAACAAAAGCGGATCAGATTTCTAAAGTACTGTTAAAGGGTCTCCAAAGTAGCCATAGGAAGGTAAAGAACTATATGATATAGCATCTTGAGACCTCAAGGGAGCATGACGTAACAAGGAAAGAATTTCCAGAATTCAAACATAAAGGCATGATTTTACCTTTCTCACATATAGTTTAAAATTGACATAAGAAGATGAAAGAGATGAGGAAGAAAATGCAGAAAAACATGTCAAAGTTATACAAAAGAACTCACAAAAGCTAACCAAAGAGACAACAAAATTTGAAAAACAAGTGAATCAACAGAAAGAGGAAATAAAAACTTTAAGACAATATTAGATTCAGGATGCAAACTGCTCAATAGATGAGATTTTAAGAGAGTGCTATAGAAGTAAAATACAGCAAACAGGGAATTGAATATGTTGCCATGAAGAATATAGTGCTTTAAACACCCTGGTGGAAGAAATATGAATAAAAATGAAGAAACATTTTGAGAATAATTTTGACTCCATTAGGAAAGACAACATAAAAAAGAATCGGGACTGCAAAAGAATGAAACTATTCACACAATGCAAAAAAATGATCTTAAAATGGATTAAAGAATTGGATGTTAAAAGCCAGACATAGTGGTACATGCCTGTAAACGGCAGCGTGGGAAGCTGCGGCAGGGACGAGGAATTGCAGTTCGAGTTCTGCTTGGGCCAACCTAGGGAGACCTAGTTCCAAAAAATAGCTGGGTGTGGTGGTACGTGCCTGTAATACCAGCTACCTGGGAAACTGAGGCTGGGGATTGCTTGAATCCGTGGTACGGTACCCCGGGCAACGTGAACCTGCGGTTCCACAGGCAAAATTAGTGAGACCTAGTCTCAAAAAAAAAAAAAAAAATTGAATATTAAGAGTGCAAACCATAACATGCATAAAAAAAAAATACAGGTACAACACTCCACAGCATAGGCTTCAGACATGTTATTGGGGTCTCAAGTCTAACAGCAATGGAAACAAAAGCAGAAATAAACACATGATATTACATTAACTTAAAAAGCTTACGCACAGTGAAAGCATCATGAAAACAAAAGACAACCTACTGAACAGAAGGAAATATTTGCACATTAACAAGAGGCTAATATTCAACATTTACAAAGAACTCATAAAAATCAACTATGCCTCCCCACCCCCCAAAAAAACCCTAGTAGAATTGTCAAACATACACTTCCCAATAGATGCACAGGATGTGAGGGCGATCTGGCTGCGACATCTGTCACCCCACTGATCGCCAGTGTTGATTCAGCTGATCTGGCTGGCTAGGCGGGTGTCCCCTTCCTCCCTCACCGCTCTCTGTGCGTCCCTCCCAAAGCTGCGTGCTCGGTCGAAGAGGACGACCTTCCCCGAATAGAGATGGACCGTTCTTTGGTCGAGGGTATAAGAGTAGCTGTGCTCCCCTGCTAGAACCTCCAAACAAGCTCCCAATAGATGTACAGATGGTCAACAGTTGATGAAAAAAAATGCTCATTAGTTATCAGGGAAAGCAAATCAAAAGCACAAAGAGATACCTGTGAGAATGACATTTAAAAAAACAAAAACAGAATCAACAAGTCTTGGTGAAAATGGAACCTTATTTTCTGTGATTACACTAAAAAACGTACAGTATGGTCAATATTTGGTGTTTATGGACAATACCTTGAAGACTTATTCCACTTTTTAAATTCTTTTCTTACAGTTGTGCTGCACTGATGATGCTCTATGCTATTGAGAAGAAACACTGTCTTCAGTAATTCACTGAATCAATTTTCAAGATTAAAGAGTAACAATTACATTTGTTTCAAAATATTGAAAAGACTGCAGTAAATAAAATTAGGCATTATCTAAAAGTATAAATATTTATCTTATAAAAACTTGCAAAACCCAGTCATTTTGTAACATAACTCATAATAGAAAATTCCAGTGAAATCTCAAAGTATTTTAATGTTCTCTTTGAGACCTTACCACCCTAAATACTGATATATTTGTATTCATCATTTATCTGCTTTCAATATTTTGTAACATAATAAAAAGCTTAAAAGAGCTTTTCAATAACCATAGAGATGCATCCTGCTTTTATAACAGGAGATAAAACAGGCTGTATTTATGTTAGACACTATTAAACCACAAATCAAAAACTGCTTAACTAGTGCTATATGCATAAAGCATACAGCCCAAAGCAAACTTTGGGCTTACAAATAAAGATTCTACTCCAATGATGACTTTTATATGAGCAATTGTATTTTTACCAAGACATGAAATATTTAGAAAATACTTTACCTGTTATATCCCTATTGCCTCTAGTATAAATTATATGCAAATAGCAAATAATCCACTATATTCAAAAAGGATAATTACATATATTTCAACAGACAAAACCAGTGTACTCATAGAAACAATATTTCATCTTAGTTTTTGAGACTTTCCTGATCTGATTGCTTCTGGAAGTCATAAGAAAATCAGCCTGTTTCCAAAGGTTGAGAGGAGGCATCTACTAATTTCTGATAAGATGGTGGGAGAACCCCCGGGTAGGAAACAATGTAAAATAAAACAAATAACAAAGAAAAGAAAATGCTATCATGACCAATCACTGTGAAGCATAAACAGCCAGTGACTCCTCACTAAACAAGCTACTTTTTTACAAGGTACTTCTGAGTCTTATGTTTTTTTGGAGGGATCAGGTTCCCTATTTGCTGTCTTTTTGGTGCATGAACTTACACTATTTCAGTGATTTACTTTGTGTGTGACATTTGACACAGCATTTAAAAATTTTATTTATTTGTTTATTTGTTTGTTTATTTATTTGTTTATTTATTTGTTTATTTATTTGTTTATTTGTTTGTTTATTTGTTTGTTTATTTGTTTGTTTATTTGTTTGTTTATTTATTTATTTATTTATTTATTTATTTATTTATTTATTTATTTATTTATTTGTTTGTTTGTTTATTTATTTATTTATTTATTTATTTATTTATTTATTTATTTATTTATATTTCACACCTTTGTATTACCCGGGGTTCTCCCACCACCTCCCCTCCCTGAGCTCCCACCTACCACTCCCACCTCTGGTTGTGACACAACATTTAAATCTTAACATCTTGCCCACTAAACTTTAAACCAGTGTGTTTTAAAGACATTTTTTTCCTCTATAAAACCAAGAGAACATACAGCCATTATAAGCCGGATTAAGATTCACTTATTGCAACTACCTTGTCTGAAGAGGAGACTGTACAGATTCATCATCCTGCACTTTTGGGGATGTAACCAGTGTGATCTGAAGAGACCCTAAAATCTCAAAAAGGCACTTAGGAAAAACCTGGAGATACTCAAGCACAGAAAACCACTGCCGCCTAGAGGGCATTTTGCTCAGAGCTCCAAGCAGAGGCAAAGTACAAAATCACAGGTCAAGCAAATACCACAAATACCATAAAAACACCAGTGAAAAATCATCAAGCTCGGGTATTTTTCTGACTCTGCCATTGGAACATCAATGCCATATGTTAGACCATCACACCTCAGATTGTATCATTTGGTTGTAAAACTCAAAATTCTGAGTGTTCTAAGAAATAAACAGAAGAAACCTTACTCTCTCAGTTGCTTGTATCCATTTCTGCACACTGTGAAGAAGCTGCACAGTCTACCAGGTCCTGAAATGTGATTTCAGCACTGTAGAAGTAATTGAAAAGCAGGAGAGACCAGAGGCCCTGCTTTGGCTGAGACACTCTGCTTTCTTGCAGTATAAAAACATCCCTTCCTGAAAAGCCTTTGATATTAACCTTGATGAGGCCCAGCTGGAGCCACTCTATGGATCCCTAGGACCCAGGAACATCTAAGGGATTTACAAAAAGAATGGATTCTGGACTGAAAAAGAGGCCTTGGTAAAAGGCATAGAGCAGCTAGGGGAGGCTCTGGAGAAATTCCATCAATGGTCATATTCTTGTGAGTTCTGTGACCTGCAGACCCATCCAAATGCTTTCCACAGAAAACAACTGCAACATTCCAGTGGCAAGCTTGCTTTCTCTTCTGAGGAGAGAGATGTATGGAAGATACTTACTTTAGGGCATCATACACAGGTGTGAGTAGTTGTAGGAAAACCACAAGGGGTGGTACAGTAACTCAGCAACTTAAAACTAGTAACAACTGAGTCGCTGATACGATTCTTTGGAAGGTAAACAAAGAAAGCAATACTTAAACTTAACAAGAACAACCCTTATTAGACAACAGCATTGTTTTCTAGACCTGAAGGGAAAATGAAAAGAGGTGCTTGCTTGAATTCAAGAGAAATTTATGTAAAAAAAGTCCACAGTGACAGAAATAGTGACATTCTTATTAGGTGGTGAGTACATACAATATGATTCCTCAAAGAGGATCCAGGGAAATATCTCTTGTCGTCTTGTGTCATGATTCACTATTGACAACTGACTAGTAGGCCAGTATAGAAGGGAGTCTATATTTCCTTTAGGTCAGAATCCCAGGGTGAATGAGAGGTGAGAACAAGTCTGAAGATGTTTTACTCTGTTCTTTTCATTCCAAGCTCAACTTTTCTTTCCTGAGGAAAACTTCTAAGTAGCATCATGATTTACCAAATAGCATAAATCTGGTATAGCATAGTGATTCAGTATCTGTATGTATCACATTACAACATCCATCAAAAATCTAATTTCTATTAACTACTATTCAATCACCACCCTATCTACCTCCCCCTGTGATGACCATGATTTTGTTTTCATAATCTAAAATTTTGTTTTTGTTTTACTCATTTGTTTCTTTTATATAAATGCTTCTATTTTTACATCTGTAATTAAAAATCTTACATTTTTCATCCATCATAATACAGTTGACCCTCTTTCATATTTTACATACTCCCACTTTATTTCATCTGGAAACCACCATTCTATGTCAAAGTCTTGGGGATTTCTGCTTGGTCATCTACTTTGTTTCTTTATTTTACACATATGAGTGCAATTATGTGGTATTCACACTCTATCTGGCTTATTCACCTAGTATAATCCCCTGAAGGTCCATTTATATTGTTAAAAAATGGTAAAATTCCATCTTCTTATAGCTCACAAATATTCCATTGTGTGTGTGTTTGTGTGTGTGTATCTTATTTATCCACTCATGATGGGCACTTAGGTTGTTTCCCTTAGCTATTATAGTGTTAGCTATTATAGTGTTTATTATTTATTATAGTGTTCCAGTGAACATATGAGTGCATATTTTTCTCATTAGTATTATTATATTCTTTAGATAAATACCAAAAATGGAATAGATGGGTCATATGGTAATTCCTATTCTTTATTTTTTGAGACATTTCCATACTTTTTTCCTATCATGTCTACACCGATTTACATTCCCAGCAACAATACATAAGGGTTTTCTTTTATCCATAAACTCAATATTTACTTTGTTTTTGATAATAGCCATTTTAAGAGGTGTGAGGTTATATTCACTGAGACTTTGCTTAGCATGTCTCTGAATAAAAATTGATGGTGAATATCTTTTTATGTATTGTTTTAACTCTATGTATCTGTATGTCAACATACAAAAATCAGTTGCATTTTTTTTACACAAAGAACACTCATAGAGATGAGGACATCATTTATAATTGTATGAAATACCTAGGAATAATCAACAAGGGAGCAAGACCTGCATATAATGAAAACTGTAAGGTGTTGTTGAAAGAAATTGAAAACAAAAAGGATATACATTCTGTGTTCCTGGGACAGATTAATTAATTGCTAAATGACTACTTTACAAAAACAATATACAGAATCAATGCAGTTTCTGTCAAAACCCTATTAAGATACTTCACAGAAATAGAATTTTAAAAATCTTAAAATTAATACTGAACTGCAAGAAACACTGAATAGGCAAATAATCCTGAAGAATAAAGAATAAAAATTGAGTTTCCTAGCTTCAAATGATTCCACAAGCTACAGAAATCAAAATGATATGGCATTGGAATAAGAACATACATATACTTCAATGGAGAGAGGCAGATTAATGGAATTGAGAGTCCACAGATAAGTCCATGCATATAGGAACACCAATTTATGATAAAGAATTTGAAAGCATGTATACAGAGAAAGAAAAATCTCTTCAATTAATAGTGCTGGGAAAACTGGGACTACATGCAAAAGAACAATACTTGATCACAATCTAATACCATACAAAAAATTTATTCAAAATGAATGAATGACTTGAGTATAAAATCTGAAAGCATGAACTACATAGAAGAAAACGGACACTTTTTTTCAACATGGATCTTAGAACTAAACTTGTGTGTATGTTTCCAACAACCTAGAAAACATAAGTCAAATCAACAATGACACTATGTCGAACAGAAAAGCTTGTGAGCATCACTGCTAAATGGGAGAATATATTTACAAATTACATATTTAAAAAGGGAGTGTCATCCAAATTACATAGTTGAGAAGGGACTGCTATCTAAAGAACATACATAAGTCCTACAACTCAACAGCAAAAATATCATGATGTAACAACAAAAACAAAGCAAAAGGCCCAGTCAAAAATGGGGAGAAGAGCTAAAGACACTTCTCCAAAAGGGAAATAAAAATGGCCCACAGGCTTATGAAAAAAAAATGTCCAGCATCGCTAATAGTAATGAAAATGCAAATCAAAACCACAATGAGATACCACTTTACACCAGTAAGAATGGCCCACATAAAAAAAAAAAAAAAATGGGCAACAAGTGCTGGCATGGATGTGGAGAAAAGGGAATATTCTTACACTGCTGCTGGAATGCAAACTGGTTCAGCTGCTATGGAAAGCTGTGTGGAGGACCCTCTAACTAGTGAAAATGGAGCTATTATTTGATCCAGAATTCCACTTCTTGAATCTACCCAAAGGATACCAAAACACTAGTTCAAAAGGCATCTGTACATTTGTACTTGTAGGTTTACAACATCACTATTTACAACAGCCAGAATATGGAAACAACCCAAATGCCCTAAAATGGAAAAAATAGATCAGAAAGTAATGATATACTTACACAATGGAATATTATTCCACAACCAAAAAAGGACAAATTTGATGCATTTGTGATAACATGGATGGGCCTAGAGGAATCATGCTAGCGGAAATAAGACAAAAGAAAAAAAAAAAAGGAGAAATACTGGATGATATAGGAAAAGCAAACAAAGGATAAGTAAAACTTAAAACCAACAAACTGTCAGAAGAACTAAGCATAGTGCATGGGAGGACAAGGGGGTAGAACCGGGGGAGGGATGGGCACAAGAGATTAAGATGACTCATGGGTGACAAGGGAGTGGGAAAACCTCAGGATATACAATGATGTTAAAAATATACACATGTGAGTCCCCAACCATTCAGCCCACATGCTCCTTTCAGGGTTCAGGGAGCACAAGGTAGGGGGAGACCCTGCTGCCTGTCAGGGTGACAGGGAGTGACTGGAGGCGCCCCCCCATCACCAAATCACAAGTGACTGGGGAAGGTGGGAGTAGCCCCGCCCACATGCCTGGTTCAGCCATGCTGCCAGGAACTGAGGGCCCAGGCTGGGGGAGTTGGGGATGGTGGTGGGTAGCGGGTAGTAGGGATCATTCCCTCTGGTCTTCTCCAAATCCAGTCAACCCTCACCAGAAGCAACTAAATCAGTGATTCGATGACAGTTACACACGAATACAGAAGTGAAAAACAAAGACGTATTACACAAGAATGAACATGTTAGATCCAAGGGACACAGAACTATAAGACTGATTATAAAGACAAACTACCTCTGAAATACAACCACTGTGATCTACAAAGATGGGAATGGAATTTCCCATTCAGGGATGCCTTCAGAATGATCAAAGGACCCTCACACTTTAGGGGGTGAGGAAAGCCACAGAGACAGGCAGTGGCCCCATGACAAACCAGACCAACCATCTTCCAGGGCCTATCTTGATCAAAAAAATTGGTGCACAAACTTTGGCCAGGAGAAACGCTCCCATCACCAGCAACCAGAACTACAAAATAAAGAAACAAAATATGACAGAAGATGGGCCGGAGCAGCTAACCAGAAAGAAGGAGGAGGCACTGAAAGAACACAATCATGTGTGAACTGGTGGTCAGCAGCAAAAAGACACTTGGAAAACTAAGCATAGGCCACTGTGTCCCAGGAAGCCACATCCACACTGGACAGAAGGACATTGCTACAGGAGAGAAGAGGAAGAACCCAAGGGACTAAAACTTAAACAATAAATTGCAGTGAAAGAAGAGATGGAGAGACCAGGGGGGTGGGATGGAGGAGGGGGGAGGAACATCCAAAAGTAAATGTAAACAAAACTTATTCAATAAACATACATATATATATATATATATATATATATATATATACATATATATATGTACAATCAAATAAAAATAAAAAGAACACCATGTGATTTAAAAATGTATCTAGACTGTAAATTTAGGTAGACATAAAACAAAAATGACCTACAGATGCAATCAAAGTATTTATATTGTACTGAGGAAGTATACTTTCTTCAGTGATCCTAGGACTGGGAAAGTCTCTTGGAAAAGGCTTCCCAAAGGCAGAAGAATAAAATGGAGGGTAGAGATGTGGGCCACAATCTGAAAGGGCTCAAAATTCACTTAGCCTCACTTTTATGGCTCTAAGTAGCTTGTTCCTGATGTTTATCCCCTACTTTACACTTAAAGTCACATTATTTTCTTAGTATGTATTCTCTACTGTAAAGATAACTGATTCTGAATTCCCTAAATGCTGCTTGCTGATTCCCATTTCTGGTCATAATGGACCACTCTTTCATGGTCCTCTAGGAGACAGGATTCTGTCTTGAAGGGAGGCCTTCCTTCCACATTCTTTCCTCTGCCCAAGATAAACATATTTCTGAAAGCAACTTGACTTCTTACCTTAATTTTCCAAACAACAGTCATGTTTTCCTAGACATTAGCAAGCCTAATCAAATGGCAGTGATTTGAAGATGGAAATGCCAACATTCTCTTCATATTAATTTAGTGTCCTAACAGCCATTGGATTATGTAGAATTCCTCAAGGGGAATGTGTGACTCACCAAATTGTTCTTCCCTATTTTAAAAGTTAAAAGGTGGCCTTTTCAATGACTGTGGATAAACACACTCAAATGTTAACTTCAAACTTTAGTGTATATAATCCAAAGTGTAGTGAATAGCAATAGACATGAAACCCAACAGGCAGGAAATATTTGGCTTTTAATTATAAATATATCACTAATTGTTAATATTATCAGCTTATTGAATATTTTTAATTCTGTGCCACTGAAGATAACACAATATTTATTCTTAACAATGAATACTTATATGATCACAGTTGAAAGGCATATATCAAAAATTGAACTGAAATCTTTTCTAAAATTTTCTTACTAGAAATTATATGGTACTATCAAATAAGGTTAAATTTAACAATATAGAGAGTATAATTTATGGTATTATTCTATGAATGCAAAAATTCATAACTAGCATAGAAAAATTAAATTCTCAAGTAAGTCATGAAATCCACGTTGCTTAAATGTAGATACTTACATATTTTGCATATAAAATAAAGGTTAACAAAATAAAATTCAACTTATAGAAATTATAGAAATCCAAATATACAACCTCTGACTTCCATGACAAATAATAGTCAAAATAATTTTAGGAACTTAAGATCAACGCTAATGATTTAGATATTTATTTGAAAATGGATATCTAATTACAATTATATGTAATTATGCTATATTTTTATTAGCATTTTCCTTCTGGGAGGTTAATGGATATTTATCATAAAGATTACAACAAGCCCTGCTAACAATATCAACACATTTACAATATAACTAATTACTATTATATGGATTAAAAGTTATCAAGAAACACATCATACAAACTGTAACTTGGAATAACACTTTTTACCTTCAAGGGATAATTTAAGTATGTACCAGTGCAGTAAAACATTTCACTATGCAATAATAATAATTCAAAATAATAAATCTAACATCATGCCATATTACTAACCTTACATCATTATATTTAGTGATCCAATATTATTAAATCCATCTTAACATTTTCTTTATTGATGACTGATAGGGTGTTGTGTTGACTGGCTACAAAGACTTGCTTAAATGAAAATCGTTGCTAATGATCTTGAAGAGTTATAAGTCCTCTGGGTGTTTGGATTGGTGAATTATCTCTTGTTTGGCTCAATATTCTGGAGGTGCTATAGAAAAGTAAAAGTGAAAGTTAGCAATATGCCATTTTAGCAATTTTACAAATGTGCTTATTTGTGCTGATGTATTTTGATATGTACTCTGCATGTGGAGAGGGGAAAACAATCAAGTTCCTAATGTAAAATCCCAGTAGTAGAATATATCCCAGTAGTAGATACTTCCTGAAAAGTATCATGCATTTAAATTTGATTTACAAGTATTTTCAAGAAAAGCATACCTTCTTTTTCAAATACTTAAGTGTTGAATTTTTGGTTTCTTTGACAATTTCTCTGAAGATTTAGAGATTTCTGCAAATCTTTCATCTTTACTACAAAATGTATTCACATAGATAAGACCTGATTACCAAGTGATGAACAACCAGCCTTCTTTCATTAAAGAGGTAATATTATTTCTCTCCAGATGGGTTATAACACAACTTTTATTGCTGATGATAATTTTGATGTGTTCTTTGAATGTTGGCTTTGACTAATCTTGGGTCTGATGGTTCTGATTACAGGTAATGACCAATTTTAAATTACATGGAAAGTAATGTATAACTAAATATGATATACTTTAGTGTGATTTACTTTAAAATATATATTTGAGTAAGTCAACATTTTTATCTAAGACATTCACAACTGATATTCTGTAAAGGAATATGCCTTTATCTGCATGTGAAAAAGGTGATACAGTTACAACTGATACACAGGGAATTTTGAGAGGCCGACACTTTATTTATTCGTGGCATAACAGTAATCCATGAAAACCCATGGGTCTGTGTAGCAGATGTGAACGTCATACATTATGTATGTGGCTAAGTAATAAAGGTTGAGAATCATTAAAATATGATTTGTGTAGGTTAGAAAGCAGTTTATGCTTCTCTGAAATAGTGTCTATGATGGAATACGTAGGCAGAACAAGGAACTAAACAGTGCTCTCAAAAAAACAGAAACAAAAACAAAAACAAAAACCTTAAGCCAAATAAAGGGTAAATTCCAAATGCTATTTTTGTTCTTAGAAACTGACTCTAATTACTTCAGTCCGTTTTAAGCCATTCTCTTGGAACCCAAGAAAATTCATACACAAACACAATTTTTAAGATCTTGGAGAGGAGCAATTTATTCTGACATTGATAATGGTAAATTTCAAATTAAATCTACAAAGGGTTTGGATTTGATATATAGAGATACAGCACATCATCTAATAATGCCATTTGATTTAATGACTTAATGTTTATAATTTTTCATAATAACTTAGATGAGAAAAAATAATTAAATTTCATCAGGGGCCACTGTGTGGAGGTTAGACAATTTCCCTAACTCTACATTGGATTTCTCCAGGGTCCTGTGCAGAGACGCTTCCCACCTTCTGCCTGAATTGCAGGCTCAGGTAATCTGCAACTATAGAGTGGAATAAGCAATTAGAAAATAAAAGAGTGAATGAATAAATGAATGCATGAATGAATTGCAATTATTGCTTAACACTACAAATCTTTTTGATTTCTATTTAGAGGTTTGCCAGTATTTTGTAACCAGAGAGACGTCATTAGAAAAATAACTTTTTCTTATATATTATCCCATGGTATAATTGGTTTCATGATAAATTATTTCATAGTTTCTAAGAACCTATTGACAATGTTAAATAAGGACATAACTGTCTGACATTGCGCTTAAAATTATAAATCTGAATCTCCTTAGACAGACCAAACATTTATCATGTGCCTGACTCTTTGGTATTGCAAACACTACTTGTCTTTCTTTTTCATATCTGCTAACTTTTACTTATTTACTCATTTTTAATTGGAAAGTCTTTTATTTTTAACTGACTGGTTGTCAAGGCTCTTAAATCTTAGGTTTCTAGAGGAACAACATACATACCTGCTTTGTATAGTTTAATAGGTCTTCCTCTTTGCATATCATGTGATAAAAGTCCATTATCTCTACTCCTCTCCAGGCAGATTCTTATTGACAAATAGATAATATGTAAGTATGTATGTATATTATATAGACCCATTTATACTTATTGTTTCATATATAATATGTATTTAAACATATTAATTTTTTAATTAACACCTGAGACACCCAAATCATAAACAACTACTCATGTAAGATGAATAAGTAAATGCACATCAACTCTTAGTGGTTTTTTTTAATTAAAGGTGAGCAAATCACACCATTTTATCTCTATTTGAAAATGCTGAGTAAAAATAATAAAAAATCAAATAAAATGCTAAGTAAGTGGAAAAATGTATACTCTAGACATTTAAAATATGGAGATCAATTATCTCTAATCTTAAGTCTCATATGACTGCTAGAGTATTACTACACTCCAGCAATGAAGGCAGGCAAGGAAAAGGATTCGAAAGAGTAAATTAATGTCAGGCAATAAAACATGTCTTCTAAGGGGATCCTGTGAGACCTCATTAAAGACCTTTTAATAATTGCATATTAAAATAAGAATAAAGTTCATAAGGATACAAGAAATCAGAGTAAATAGTAAATCTTCAGGTAAGTATATATAAATTGTATGGAATATACAACAGGTTTCTTATTTTAGTTAATCACCTCTGTAATGTTTTGAATAAGGAATGAAGCAAATTTCAAATGAGATTGTGTAGAAAAAAACTGGGAAAAGGTTGATAGCAGTTTAATGTGAGGGGGACCATTCATATTTATTTGCAAAGTATAATAAAAAAATTAAATCTCCTATGATTACATTTCCTTTAATATGAAGACTGAGCAATGTTTCCATGAACCTGTCCCATATGAAAGCTTATTTGTGAAATGGGCTTTAATAAATACGCTTTCTGTCTTTGTGAAATGTGTTTTAACATGGCTGATGCTCCTCCAGTCCTTCCTTTCCCAGTCATATCCACTTACCTCAGCTTGAGCATAACCCAAAGAAGGACTCCACAGGTGACTGTCATGCACAAGACTGCATAGATGATTTCTCCTATGGACAAAAGGTTTTTCAAAATCCATTGACTTATTAGCGAAAACATATAATAAAAAATTTATAGAGGGTTGACTTTTAACTGACCATTGAAGAGGGAATGAAACCAACTGGGTTTGGTTTCCTCTGCATGTTTTCTTTTAGAGAGTGCAATGTTGTTGACGCTAGACAAGGTCAGATGATCTGAAAGAAAATATTGAAAATAGGACTGCAAATAAAGTATCTAAAGATCATATTAATTTTATCCCATGAAATGTTACCTTATAGGGCATCAATTTATTTCTAGGACACTATTTAAAAATCTGATAGACTAGGGTGAAAAGAGGAATGCCTTTCTTTCATTTTAATAGATTTTTTTGATCAAATAATTTACTTAGATAAAACAGTTTTTTTAATCATGATAAGAAAAATATTATATTTTATAAGAAAGTTAATTTTATCATATATAGAGAATACAGACTAAGAAATAATGGACAGTATCTTTAGGTTATTCACCGGGATATTGAAGATTTTCAATTTACAAGATAGATGTCAATATTTTTTTAACAGTATCTCATTTCCCTCAGACCCTCTATATTTATTAATTATTATGAATCCCTAAGTTAGTCACTCTGATCACTAGTCTCCCACCCCCATCATCAGATCCTTTAATATTTGGCCTTGCTTATTTCTCCTAGTCTGTCTCCCTTTTTGAACTACCTTAGCTTCTACTGTTACTGCCTATTTTCGTCTCCCTTAAAATCTATTGGCCACTCTATGACTCTAGTCTTCTTAATCATGTTTGACTAAACACATTTCCACCTCACCTTACAACTCACAAAAGATGTGACCCATGTAATTAATTGATGGATATACTTCAGGATCAAAAAAACCTTCCCCACCACAGTCTCTTAAACCACTTGACCCTCCCCCCACCCCCTTAACCTCAGAAGCCTCAGTTGCTAATTTTCATATGTAGTACTTAACTTTGTCAATTTGTTATTATGTAAATGTCTAATATCTGTCACTTTGACTTGCATTAAACACAATTTCCTCAGACCCCTCTCATTTGTTACAATGATAACATCTAGTCTTTCAATGGATAGATAGTATTCTATTATGTAGGTGTACCACATTTTTATCCAATTCTTTATCAGCAGACACTTGGGTTGTTTCTGTGCCCTAGCTTTAGTAAATAACACAATAAACATTATAAAGCACATATTTTTTTCTTTTTTATATTGAGGATATGTTGATGGTATCTTATTTCCTGTACAGAGTTCCAAAGGTGGGGTTGTTGGGTCATACAGTATTTTGTAGTATTTCCACATTCAGTTTTGTAAGGTAAATTCAAATTGCTTTACAAAATGGTAGCACCAGTTTACATTCCCACCAACTACGGTGACTGTGTAAAATTACATTTCCATCAATACTCTTTTTCCACATCCTCACTAACACTTCTTGTTTTGCTTTGTTTTTTTAAACATGTGATATTAGTGACTATAGGATATTATCTTTGTGGTTTTGGCCTGCATTTCCCTTTTTACAATAATAGTAAATAACATTTCATACATCTATTGACCTTCTAAATATCCTTTTTGATGGCTGTCCAGATCTACAGACCATGTATTGGTTTTGTTTATTTCTTTATCTTTAAGCTAAGTAAACTCATATATCTTAGATGTCCACTCCTTGTCATCTAATGTGTGAACATTTTCTCCCATTCCATAGGATATTATTTTAATGTCTTTCATTCCATCATAGGATGTTATTTTAATCTGCTTATCCCTCATCTCTAAAAGATTTTTTTAATTGATGTAATCCCAATTGTTTATCTTTACTTTTATTTTATTTCCTTTGACAGAGGGGTTGTTTCCAAAAACATCTTTATCATTAGTACCATGAAACAAATGGACAACATGCCTATTTTTATGCAAATACCATATTGCTCTAATTATTATCATTATATAGTACAGTTTTAAGTAATGTGAGTAATTCATAATTCTTAGCTACTCAAGGCTTTTACATTTAAATTTTAATATTTTTATTTGCTTTTTTGGTAAAATATGATTGGTATTCTATTGGTGATACAGTTAAATTTATATATTCCTTTTGGTAAAATAGTCTCAGGGACTTTTTTGTTTCCGCATTTGTGATATGTTCTGTCCTCTGCTTTTATTTTTAGAGTTGTAATTAGAAATTTCCTTTGCTTCTTTTTCTTATCTTAATTCCTTTATCCACCTCTTATAAGAAGCTAAGTATAGTTCTAGGTGTTTTTTTTTTAATCCAGGAGCTTTACATATCTATCATTTCAAAGATTTATTCTTTTGTAACTATGCTGATAATAGTGCTGATAAAGGTAACAGATATGTAGGAACTGAAACAGTAGGATATGAAACCATTATTTCTAAGTGACATCAAAGATTCACGTTTCTTAGTGCCGCAAGCACCATGTTGTGTGCCCCTCCTCTGGGCAAACTCCTCAGCCAAAACATCTGTCTCTTGCCAGCCTCAACATCCAGACAACGGTTGAGCAATACATGTAAGCTTGAATAGGTGCAGTTTAGACAGGTTCTCAGCTGCTTTTTAACCACAGAGCCGCACCCTGGAGTGCCTGCTTCTGATTCAGGTGTTTTAAATTCCAGCTAATGAGAGCATCCCATTGTTGGTCTGGTTTTGGTCCTGGGTGGGGTTGAGGTAGGTGTTCTGCATATCCCAGTCATAGGCCATAATAATAGTCTCTTCCAGGAGGAGATGATGATCTGATTAGCTTCTCTCTTCCTCTTTGGGTTCCAGATTTTGTAGTTTAAGAGGTATGGGCTCAAGCAAGCTGGTAATCACTACGGTGAGTGATTCTTTTAGAGCTTCCCAGCGGAGTACCCCCTTCTCCACTATAGCTCATTTTTAAGTTCCCAGGTGTGGGCGTGTGCCATTGTTCAGTTAACAACAGCAGAGGACTCAGTACATCTGCGACCCTTTCTCTTGAGGGTTGTACTGTTTCAGAATAAAGTTAAATTTTTTCATGCCTCTTTCCATTGTGCCATTACTCATTGGTGTATGCAAGGTTAGTTGCTTTTGTTTTGTGGCAATTTGTTGTGAATATGTGGAGGAGGTGATCTGGCATCTTTACTCTGATGCCATCTTATTCTATTTTAGGCTTTTGAAATAACTCATAATTTCCATTCAGTTCAACACAATTATGAAGGCCAGCCATACTAAAAGCCCAATAACCAATTTCCTTGATGATAATGATTTTGTTTGGTTTGGAGATTTAAAAGTGAAAAATGAAAATGTCTTCAAACCTCTACTTCAGAAAGACTTTGCTGTCCTCTTTCATATGTACCCTGTACATTTTGAGACCCGAAAACCTAAATACTGGTGGACATATTTTTATATATGAGTGTATCAAATGTCGGGATATTATAGCTGGTGACTAGTAACAAGTAGTGACAATACAATCTGCAGGAAGGAAGATGAGAATTTCTATGACCAACAGCTACATTTGCTGCTCACTCTACCTAGGGCTGTTGCTTTTTAGCAGCCATCTCACTGGAACTCAGTGTCTGGGGTTTATATTAGGAATAATCAGCAGAAAGGACAGGAGACAGACTGTTTCAGATCAGTAACATAGCTCTCAAGGGGACCAGAAAAAATAGCCCAATTATAAAAGTTAGAAAAGTAACTAATAACTTTGTCATTAGAAAACCCATTCTCAAGGTTTGGACTCTAATAGAGCCAATACAGTTTTTGTTTCCTTTTTCTTTTTATATTTTTAAATCCCCAATTCATATATTGGGTTAGCAAATATTTATAGAAGTCTGACCTTCTTTGGAACTAAGGGAAAACTAACCTCTTCTGAATATGAAAGTAATATAGGAAGAGCTTGTGAAGTTTTTTTTCTCTTTTATAGTTATAAAATAAAATTTGTTATTCACTATAAAGTTGGAATGGAAAATTTGAGCTATCTCAAATAATAACCATTTTTATAATAGTGGTCTTGGAAGAATTGATTTCAAGCAAATTGAACATACAGGTTTTTAGCAAAATAAATGATCATAAAATAATTTCATATTTAAATTAACTAAGAATATGTAGGGTGAATAATTTGCTCCTTTTTACAGTTCAAGGCTTTATTGTAACATTTTAGAAAAATTCATAATCTAAGTGTAAATACATGTAAATATATAACATATTCACTGTTTATTTAAATAATGCTGTATATTTCCTTTACAAAATTCTATCCTTAAGTACATTTGGTCTAGTTATCACAATTAATCTTTGCATAAGAAAAAAAGAATTATTTTGACAACTAAGGTTATCTATTTGATATAACTGAATAAGATAATTGCTAAATATTTACCTACAAAAGAAAAAAGTTCATCTCACTACAAAAGAAAAAAATTTCACTCACATGGAATTCATTAGCAAAGTTATAATAGATCAATGACAGAAATGTTAGCTAATGATCCCAGTGAAAACATTAAAGTGTCTAGCAATCACTCCATAATCTTAAATATTGTACCCAAGGAGGATTGCAAATATCAGTTAGAAAGATTAATGTTACAAAAGGTTTCTTGACTACTGAAGTCCATTGGAGATTCTTCCCCACCTTTCATAAACAATGAGGTTTACAGTATTTTATAACCATGCAATTAAAGTCAGCAGAGCTAATAACCAACGTAGTCCCACACCATCTGCTATATTTATTGATGAACAATATCAGTGACTGGTTTATATTAACTCCTACCCTAGGACATTTAAACATGCTTACAAACTACATTGCAAAATCCCTGTACATTTGATGGGAAATCAATATTAGTTGCAACCCTATATTAAGAATAAGTTTAAATAGTCTTCTCCACAAATGAGCAAGCAACAGAGATGTGACCATTTGTAAGTTTTTCTTCTAAAATACTTGTGTAACAATGACTAAGAACTGATGAATACTAAAACTCTATTTGTATAATTTATATGAAATGGTAAATACATTCCAAAAATGTTGTTGCTCAGATACAAAAAAAATGACTTACATATGTCAGAATACTTGAAATAGAAATAAGATATCAAATATTTTAAATTAATAAACTTTCAAATAAAATTTTAATTAAAGCATCTCAGAAGAGTATGATTGAAAAAAATTAAGAAGTGAACATCTTCATAGAATTATTAAAAAACAAATTTTGTAGCTTTTTAAATCTAATTCATTATATGTATTGATAAAATTTTGTCTTCTTTCATTTTTAAAAAATCAATATCAATACCATGGCAATAACTTACAGTAGAAATTAAAGGATAACTGGTTTGCATATCCAAGAGTTGGTGCTATTTATCACATTAAAATATTAAACTATTAATTTGTCAACATTGTATCATCTGAAGATATACAAATTCCCAATCTGAAAATGAGTTTTTGATTATTTCACTTAATGATCAGTGATGAGATTCTATATATGGAGAACTTATTTCATCATTAGAATATAAAACCTTCCTTCTAAAATAGACCTAAGGAGGGAACTGCCCTGCCCTGACAGGCAAGTGCCCGCAGCTGCTAGCGAACCTAGGCTGGCAGCTGCACCCACTCATCATCAACCAACAGCATCCACTGGGCCCCTCTACTGTCAAGCTGGTGGGTAAGGGGGATGCAGGGGCTGGCCAGGACCCCCGAACCAGGCTGGGTCACGGGCAAGACTGGATTCATCCATGGTCCAGGAATAGCAGGGGGGTGAAGGAGGAGTGACAAACCTTAGCTGTTTCACTCTCATTCCATTTAGATCTCAGGAGGAATAATAGCATAAAAGTGGCACACAGTGACATAGAAAATGAGGGACCAGAAAAGAGCCTGCCAATACCTGTGTGTGGGACACAGGACAAGGATCATTCAGGAAGATAGTAGATGCTGGAATGGAGAAACAACCATGGTAAAAACCTATCAGAACTGCATCTATGACTTCACTAGAAGCTGATGAATCAAAACCTCATAAGGAACTTGCCACCTAAGGAAACATGGCTCCCTCCCTAAGCCTTAGGAGAGGAGGCCTGCAGAGTCAGGGCATTAGCTTCCCAGCAAATCTGCAAATGGACAGAGAGGAGATGACCTGCAATGTCCATAAGTGGATACGTACCCTCATTGAGAAACCTCTTCATTGACAATGACTGGGGGAAAGGATCCCCAAGACCAGAGGTCAGAGAAAGGGGGTTCAGAGACAGCAGAATGGCAAGGAGATCATACTGGAGAGGGCAGCTAGCAACTAGAAGACATTGATAGACTCCAAATGAGCATGGAGTGGCTGCCTGATACAAAGCTAAGACTACAAACAATCAAGCACAATGTGCCATTTCCCTGGAACGCAGTTCCTCATCCAACAAATAGACACAGTCACAGAAAAAGAGACCAGAGGACAAACGAACTCAATATAAACCAAAAAAAGAACAATAGAAGTAGAGACTGAGTGAACACAAGAGGTGTCAGGGGTGGGGGTAGGGGGTGGAGGAGGGAAGGCATCCCAGCAACCATTTACCTATGTAAGAATCAAAAGAATTTAGAAAAAATAAATAAAACAATCATTAAAAAATGAAAAACTAAAATTAAATAGACCTAAGGAACACTGCTATTGGGAATAAAAAAGAATATAAAAACATCTTTTAGTTTGGAAAAATAATATATTAGTAATATGATAACCAAAGTATAAATACATATAACAAAATAAACATATCGTCACTGCTAAAATATGTTGCAAAAACTAAACTAAAAAATGCACTTTCCAAAACAGTCATACCATGCGCCAGCAAGGTGTATTCATTTAGTCAATGAACTTCTAAAAGATAAAACCCTGTCAGGCTAGTCTCTCAGCACAATGGTTGAACAGAATGGTTGCCAGGTGTTTGTGGAAAGGGGATTTTTGGAAGTCTTAGCCCACGTGTATTACATTTCAGTTTAGCAATTGAGTAAATCCTAGAGATCTACTAGACAACATAGACAACACAGCACAGACCCTATTAGCTAAACTATTAAAAGTTTTGACAGTGCACCTTATACTGTATTCTTTTTTTAATAATTGTGTAATTTGTTACTGAGATAATATGAATTTATAACACTGTATCCCATCACACTCACCAAGAAAACACCAATAATCTTCCATATAGGCCATATACCCCTCCAAGCCTAAGCGTTGTTATCACACACACAACTAAAAATTTAAAAAAAAAAATGCTATTAAGTAGTTTAGAAGGGACTTTTAAAGGTGATAGAAATGCTTTTGGTATAGATGGTAGTGATGATTTCATGATCTTTATATTCATCAAACTATATACATTAAATTTGGTGTCATTTTATATACATCAAAAACAAGTTAAAAACCACATAAATTAGTTAATCATGCACTTAAAACCACACGCTCTCATCTTTTAGCCTAACCCTGCATCCATTCATGACTATTGGCAAGATTGGCAACTACTTTTTGACTCTTGTTTGAAAGAGTATAATTATGCACCCAGAAGTGCTTGCTGATTAGACTCAGTGTCAAGTGTACTTCTAAAATATCTTAAAGGTTTTATATATGTTATTTAAAATTTCTGTAAATAATAAAATATTCACTAAGGGAGCAATTTGAATGCAAATAATGCTATCTCTAATAACTGAATTTATATTACATCAACAACATACTATTATTGTTTTAGAACACAATGATTTTAAATCTTGAAGTTTAAAAGATATCAAGGCCAGGCACGGTGGCTCATGCCTGTAGATGGCAGCCTAGGAAGCCATGGCTGGGGCCAGGGATCGCAGTTCAAGTCCTGCCGGGAGCACGTAGTGAGACCTAGTCCCCCAAAATAGCCGGGTGTGGCGGCGCGTGCCTGTAATCCCAGCTACCTGGGAAGCTGAGGCTGGGGATTGCTTGAGTCTGTGGTACCCCAGGCAATGTGAGCCCCGGCGGTTCTATGGGCAAAAATAGCGAGACCTAGTCTCCAAAAGTTTTTTTTTTAAATAATAAAAGAAGATAGCCACTAAAGCGCTGAGCTCATATTAAGCAGGTCTAAAGATAAAGAAGAAAAATAGGCATAGAATACTCACAATTAAAATATAGATCTACACATTTAGTTATGTATTATACAATAAAAAATGAAATGCTACTTCTTAGATTATTTAATCCAAACCTTCAGCACAATGATCCATTAGACTTCATTATTACAATTTCAGGAATGAGTCATTTTTAATACCTTGTTTTTGGAGACTGATTATCAGCTCTAACTGAAATAGTGGGAGTATTTTTCAGTGACCTTTTATCGGCTGAGTATGATAAGCAACTTCTTGCATTGGTAATACTGCTTGGCTGTCTGGTTGCTGCATATGGGGGAAAAGGGAGAGGGGAAGAATGCTAGGGAGGGGAGGAAAAGGGAGAGATTGGAGTTGTAGCAGACCATATAGAGGAATATTTTCAAAGCTTTAAGATGACTCTTGCATTCACTTTAAAATACTTAATCTCACAACTTCCCAGGCGATGCTCATACTATTGGTAGAAAAAGTATATATACATATATACACATACATACACACACACACCTAAGCTATATATATCTGGGTATGTGTATATCTGTGATATATATCTGTGATATATGTATACCTGTGATATATTTGTATATATAGGATTCAAAAAGAAAATTCATGTACATATTCATAAGTGCATGTTCATACAAATACATAAATACTTCTATATGTATAGCACTTATTACTTTAGATGGCATCTTGTGAAATACTGATGTTATCACAACTAGGCAAATAGAACTGAGCTCAGCTTAATAATGTTGGAATCAAAAAACTTTTATAAAGTTGATAAATAGTGAATGTTATACAGTGAAATATCCTACCAATTATATAAAAGCCACTGTACAAGATCACAGAAATCATGTGAAACATTTTTAGTTTGTTCTATTGTGACAGTTAACTGTGTTAGAAGACTTAGTTAAAAAATAACAGGAACAAGTTGTATTTAGAGAACTGTTAAATAAGAAGCACTTAATAGTAGTATCTTGTTACAAATGTTCATGCTTGTATATGTTTCTGTTGTGAAAATTCACAATAAGAAGTGATAAAAAATTGATGACTAAAATATATGAAAGCCTTCACAAAGACTTACAGGGTGTTTCATCTTGTACATACTTTAAAAGTATCTTCACTAGTTTTAGTGTAATCAGTCAACCACTTTAAACTTTACATTTAACAGAAATATTAAAGAAGTGAATGAATGTTACAATCTTCAAGGTAGTTATATAAGACTAAGATATCAATAGGAACATTTTCTGTTTTTACAGATGTACAGTTTAGTTTTCCATGGTAGTACAAGGCAAAGTGCATACAAAGAACAATTCATAAAAGATCAGTGTAACTATTTAAAATCAGACTTACTTATTTCTTTGGTTGCTATAATCTATGTCTACATCAATATAACCTGAATCTTAAATAAAAAAATATAAAGTAACCCCACTGTTAAAAAAAAATTGTCCATGTCTGGAATGAATTTAATGAAAAAAAAATTATGTTTCCAAAACCAAACAGTGATTTTTACCTTGAATTATATAGGCACTAAGAGAACATATAATAAGACAAACGCAAGATAAAATGGCAATAACTTACACTACATTTTATCAACTTCATAAGTTAAAGTTTTCATGTATGTTGGCTATAATGTACATGATAGAATTTTTTTATGATAAAGTATATGTGATAATAACACTTGTGGTCCATATAGCTTTCTGCTACCCCCATTTGTAACTGAATGATTCAATTATGTCAACCCTTTTGAAAATGTGTAAGACTCTACAGTGATGGTTTACACAAGTTTTTCAAAGTATGATTGAAAACACAAGAAAAAAAAGAGGTTTCGGGCGGAAAATAAAGAAATACTTTGGAGAGATTCGTGTCACCTTGACTAATGAAGTGGTTCAGAAAGTTTTGTAAATTATTGAATTTTAAAATGGGAAAAGTATGTAATTGCAGGATCTCTTCCTGAACACAGATTTCCAAAATTGAATATAAAAGTGTGATATGCATGTGTTATTAATTCCCCTTAGCGAGTTTTTTTGGAAATTATCTAATCTGTAAAGAAATATGGCCATTAGAGGGTCAGTCTCCTGTCAGGCTCAGACAAAGGGGAGGGCTCCAGTTCCTCTAGCAGGCCTGAAGGGTTGGGGAGAGGGGAACTCCTCTCTTGAGCAGTCCCAGAGTGATGACCCTCTGCTGGGGAAGGGGGAGCAGGGGAGTGATGATTCCCTCTGGTTTACTCCTATTCCAGTCAGTCCTTACCAGGAATGAGAATAACACTAACCCAGATGCAGAAACACAGGAGGTGAGAAGAATAAAGTCTCTGGATACACTCATCTCCTGGACAGAACCCAAAAAGAGCATGGTTGGAACCACAAGACCTAAGACTGTGAGACCAACTATGATGTCTTGATGTCTTGTCACAGAATTACTCCTATAACATCTCTGGGGGGCTGGGAGTCAAATTCCTGGTTCAGAGATACCTTCAACTTGAGCAAGGAAGGAGCCCTTCTTTTCCACAGGGGGTGGAAAGCTGCTGAGATGATGCATTGACCCCATGGCAGAACTGCAAACCAAGAGACAGAAGAGAATCCAGACCAACCACCTACTGATATCTGTCTCCATTGGGCAACTCTTCTACTGAAATGGCTAGGAGTTTCCCAATGCCATAGGCGGGAACTATAAGTGAAGAAGCAGTAAATTGGGACAGCAATCGGAATGGAGAAGACAGGCAACAAGAATGAAGAGGCACTGATACCAAGGATCACAAGGGCCAAGAGAAAAGAAGACAGTCTTCTACAACACAGGAAATGCCACAATAAAGGCCCCACAAGAGGTTCTAGACATGCTTGGACTGGCTACTTGCCACAAAGTTGTACCTGAAGGTTCAAGGGCCAAGAGAAAACAAGTCTCCTACACCACAGGTAATGCCACAATAAAGGCCCCACAAGAGGTTCTAGACATGCTTGGACTGGCTACTTGCCACAAAGTTGTACCTGGAGATTTAAGCTGCAAGGTTTGCTGTGTCCCAGGAATGCACTCACCCAGGTACTCATCCAGGAAAAGAACAATGTTCCAGGAAGGAAAAAGCAAGAAACTAACATGCTAAACATCAACCAACAACTGGCAGTAAGAGAAGAGTGACTAGAGGGGAGAATTAGGGAAAAGGTAGGGCCATTCCTAAGAGGGTCAACAACTTGACAAATATGACCATTTTATTACAGTTTTTTAAATTATGTATATGACCCCAAAAATGTATTGTTAGAAAAAGAAATATGGTTATCACAATGAACAAAGCATATATAAGCAAGTTCCACATTTGAAATAGCACATCATTCACTATGTAGAGACACATGACTTGTAATGCATGATTATAAAGTTTTTAGTACTTGCTTCTCTTTAATTGGCATTAATGGAAGGTTTCCATAGAAATCACATATTTGTCACACATTATCAGAATTTCTCAAAATGTGAATAAAGCATCCCTGTTGCAAGGCATATGATTTCCCATGCAAATATATTTGCATGCAAATTATTAACACATTAATGATCTATTTTGCCTGATGATTAGTTCTAGCCATCACATTTCTATTCTGATGAGCCAGGGGTCAGAGGTCACTAAGCTAGAAGATATCTAAAAGTATAGAATTTTGAGAATTTCTCTGAATTTTGCTTTTCTCATTCATGAAATGAATCTAGTGATACTCAATTTAAGGATAAAAATAAAAAATAAAACTGATATTAGGGTAACAGATCTGGGGGATGTCCATGATAAAGAATGTATAACTTTAGGGAGGAATAGAAGGGAAAAGAAGGAAGAAATGGGATTCCTTTGATGGTTTTCTTTCTCCCTTACTTTCTTCCCTCCCTTAGATCCTATTTTTGGAAAGACCTTCTTTGACCAACTTTCTAAAGTAGAACGCTCTATTTCAGTAGAACCCTTTTCTATTTCAGAAACCAGGCTTCAGATGAACATAGTAACTTCAACATTTGTTGAAGAGTTTTCTTTCTGAAATGTGTTTCATGAAAAATTAGTTCTGTAGAATGATTTCATGTATCAGGAACATAAGTGTTTTCAAAATTAGATGACTTTGGAAAATTCTAGATTAGACAAAAATATGTATCCTTTTTGCTGCAACTGTTTTCTGGTTTGTTTCTAGTTGTTTTTGTTTGTATGTTTTTTTTATTGTAAGAAAAGGATGCACAGTACATTATTTTCTCTATGGGGTATATCTAGAAATCTTTTACCAAAACAAAACAAACAAAAAAAAAACAAACAAAAAAAAAACCCACAAAGGTATATGAGTTTGATAGACAAATATTTATAATTTCTGGCCTGGAATAAGATCTTCTTTAAGATTTCGTATTTTTCCTCAGTCAGCAGAAAGGCAGAGAATACCATACTAAAAACACTTTGTGTCCATGAATGTAAGCACTAATTTTTTTTATAATTATTTCCTCTATTAAACAGATATATACAACACCTGGCATAACAATTTCTCTTGTTCTTTATTCCTGGGAGTCAAGCAAAATTTTTGCCCTATGGTTAGGGAGATTCTTGACCTCCCAAATGCTACTCCTATTGCCCCTTAGAGAGGCTGGAGTGATGCAACATTAATTCCACATTTGCTGCCAGATACCTGCCATTCTTCACTTTCTTAGCTGCTTCTCTTGGGATCTGAAGAATTTAGAATCTCTCCTATACCCATTTCTGCATATCCAGGAGGAGTTCATGGGTCATTTATACCTAGTCATCTATAAATGTCCATACCACATAGCAGAAACCATCATATCTGGACCCAAGTAGAGATTTCCCAGCTAAGTAATTATCTTCTACTTCAAAACTGTATCATTGAATCATAGACAATATTGGTTCAAAATAAAAATGAAACACAAAAAATTCTCCACAAATCTGGCACTATGGTAATTATCATGGGACTATATTGATAAGAGGACATATGACCACACTCCCATGAAGTTCCTATCTATATTCAGGTAGGAAGAATAATAAATGAGGAAGGAATCAACAAGTGATAACTAGGAGAAAGTTATACCTTTGAGGAGTGGTGAAAAATAAGACTAACTTGCATTCTAGGTGTTCTTGTAAATCAAATGAAAATATTTTAGATTGGGGAGGATAAAAGCAATAGATGTTCTCTACACATCTATGTTTTCAAATACAATCAAGGCACAAGTGGAAAATTAGTGTAGGTGTGGTGAATGTGTGGATTGGGTAGGGAATTCTAACTAGGAGGTTTTAGCAACAATTTAGGTATGAAAATATAAAAATAAAAATAGGTAGTAAAAGCTACAACAAAGAAGTAAGTGTAAGGGTATATTTAAAATAGTTTGTAATGGAAAACAGAATGATGCAGAGCATAGCGGTACAGGAATTAGAATCAGATATGTGTTAAACATAGTTTACCTAACCCCAGTTCTTTGATTTTAATTGATTTACTGATATTTCCCCTGATCTCTAAAATGAAATAATGTCTACCACAAAAATTATAGCTAAAAATTAAATATACTACAGAAAGAGAGCTTGGAACAATGTTTCACACAAAATAATGTGTTCAGCAAATCCTATACTTAACATATAATTTAGTGTTTTTTTAGTTGGTACTAAAAAATGTGATCTATCAGATCAAATATAACTCTTAGGTTCTTGAGATAAGTTGATATTTTAAAATATCTTAAAGTGAAGGACTAAAGAATAATAGAGAAGAGAATAGTAGAGAGAATAATGCTTTTCTATCTGACTGTGCAGAGAAAAAGAACTGATTCTGGACTAAGAAGGAACTCCAACACAATCTTAGTTGAGTCACCCACTAGCTGCCATGTTAATTTAATCTTATTAAACTAACATGTAACACACTTAAGTTAATTATATTTCATCATATAACTCTTATATGTATAAAGGGAATTGGGATAACTCTTTATATTGCACAGTATTCACCTTCTTTCACTGTAAATGTTTCGACAGTCATTATTGGTTGCTAGGTATCTCAGAACATCACTTTCTGTGGAGCTGTATGTTTATTACTCTGTTGACAGTGACTATTAACTTGATTTGAGTGAGTAAAAAAGTGGATCATACCAAGAATAAGCACGACATGTTCCAAATAGTGACTATGCCTTTTAGTCTGAGTCCAGAAATGAGGAGAGACTCTACAGTTCACTCATAGCTGCTTCCATGAAGGATGATAAGAAACCAACCTTTGTTTCTGTAAGTAACTGAAGATTACATGTCATTACATAATTTAGTAAAATCTAATTAATTTAGGTGTAATGATATGTACATATAAAAATTGCTGAGAATAGTAGATGCTTAATAAATACTTGCTATTTCTCACTGTTCTCACATTTGCCAATTGAACTGTAGATAGAGGAGTAAGACAAAAGTTAAAGAAAAGGGAGAACAGAAGTGAATGTCCTTGGAGGAAGGTGGGAAAAGTCTTCCCACTAAAGAGAGAAATGCTTTCCTCCATCATACTTGGAGGGAAGTCAGGCAATAGAATATTTCAATCTTTCCTTATTTATCATGCACCATTACTAGCTTCATATTCATTTAATTCTCAAAAATACATATGAGATACAACACCTTTATCTTTTTTTGTGATTAAATTATACCCTGATTGGTTAGGATCAGATTATTTATGAGTAATATCAGATTGTATTATTATACCAGATGCTTGATCCTTGTAAAACATGAATTTTATAGTCATTTTCTCACTTTAGATAAAAGTACAAAGACACAATGAAAATTGGACATACATATAAACTACTAGTAAAAATAGACAATAGAGTATAGAGAGGAATAGTATAGCACTGTGGAAAGCAGCCAGACTTTAGTTTGGCTTCAAGCCACAGATTCAAGTACCAGTTCAAAAATCTGCTAAATATATGACTTAGTGTACTTTTTTCAAAAACTCTTTTGTGCCCCAGTTTCCAATTCTATTAAATGAGAATAATTGACTTTATGTGGCTTATTATAAGGATTAAATGAGACATAACATATAAAGTATCTTGTAGAAGATAGATGTAAAGTAGAAGTCATAATTTTTTCATGAGAAAAGTATGTTTTGATTGTGACTGCCTATAAGTATGAAGCATAGAGCACTTAAAATTAAATATCCTTAGACCTCATAACTATAACTTTTGATTTAGTAGGTTAAAGGGAATGTGGGGATACAACACTAGATAGTCACACACTCAGTACTTCCAATGCATTGTCAATGAGAACCACTGGTAGAAACACATGATTGTGGAGGTGAAAAAAAAAAAAAAAGAAATCAGACGGTAAATTGCATTATAGTACAATGCATAGAAAAGCAGTCCTTATGAGAGACAGGAAAATGTTGGGGAGTTATGTTTAATGAATGAAGGCATTTGAAAAATCAGCTTTTGGTGGAGAAAAAAAATATAGGGGTAGTAAATTCTAGGCCAGTTTTATCAATTTAAGTAAAAGTTATTTGGATAAGCAAAAGATGTTACCATCTCAAAAGTTCCCTTTCAGCTTTCTGGAAGTATTAATAGAATAAAAACAATCAAAAGCAACAATATTTCCATGTAGGGGTGGGAGCAAGAATGAAAGTTTGGGTGAAAAAACAGTGAGAGAAATTGACTGGGTGGAAGCAGCCACAACATAGATGTGTTGGAAGGGGCTTTCAGAGTAGCAGCCACATGCTGAGTGGCTTTCAATATAATAACTACCACATGTATTTTAAACAAAATATCATTGTAAGCTTTAGTCTGTTGTACTAGAAAAAGTGAGTGAATAGGGATATAGGTACTGAATCATGACTGGCATGGAAATTTAAAACATCAACAGCAGCATCTTCCTATACAGGCCCACTGACACACAGCAGTTCATCACTAAGATAAAAGTCCTGCGATCCAACTTATATGACTCTCCTCCCTTCACATTGCTTTGACTCCCACCAAGCGTCATCAAGCAGTTGGGAACTAGTGGGTTCTGGCTTCTTTTCAGTCTTGGGCTGTTTTTGAAGTCTTGATCATATGCTTAGTCTGGTCACTTGCAGGCAGTACTAATGCTGTATTAAAACAGCAGTCCCAGAGTTCTGTAAAAGTCTACTATAATGGGAGTTTGGAAAGCCATGGTGGCAATCAAATGAAGACACCTTGCCCTAAACTAAAAGCCCATAGAAAGTAAAGAGACGAATGGTCGCTATCACAAAACACTTTCATTACAGCAGCAATCACTCACAACGGTCACAAAGTGGCTTTCCTTCATTTGTCATTCTTTTATCTAGTGTGGATGCTACTTTGATTTGTAATAAAAGTCCCAAATAATTACTTTTCAAAAAGCATTGGATAAGAAAAGTTAAAATTACGACCATAATATACCCATAGTTCACCACAACAATCCATTGTATTCCTTCCCCTCTTTGTTTTTACTCCTCCCCTTCTGGATCCCTCAGTTCTCTAGTCAGTTTTCAATTGTTAAGTTCTTAAGTTCAGTTTTATCTGACCCTTTGTTTAGTTCCTCTGTTTGCACCTATAAATGACATGATCCAGTATTTTTCTGTGTCCTGACTTAATCAATTATTTCCCTTTCATATTGCCACAAATGGAATGAGCCTGTCTTTTTTTGATTGCTGACTAGTATTCTATTGTCTCTATATACACCACATCCTTAATTCTTGATCCATTAATTCATTTTTAAGCACTTAAGTTGTTTCCATAGTTTGGTAATGGTAAACAGTGATGTAATGAACATGGTAGTGCAGGTTGCCCTTCAAATTTGTGTTTTGAGTTCTTTGGGTAGTATCTATCAGCTGGGTCCTATGGCAGATCCATTTTTCATCTTTTAAGGAAATTTTATACTGTTTTCCAGAGAAACTGGACCATTTCACATACACCTAATGGGAGAACCTATATCCCAAAATACAAGCAACATACTGAAAATAAAAACTAACATTACTTTAGTGTAAATACATTATGCAAAATCAGAAAGTTCTAGAGATGGATGGAATCACAATGTAAGTATTAAATGCTCTGAACTATAAATTTAAAACCTCTTAAAAATGGTAAATTTAATGTTACATATATTTTATTACAATGAAAAAATATGGAGCAAAATCACTGGGAAAAATATGTATGCCCATTCATACAGTTACTAAATATCAAATATTAGGACATTCTTAAAATTTAGAGATTCAGATCATATTTCTGATTTTTGCCATTCTATAAAGGATTTTCTTAAATATGTGAATTCTAGAAGATGGTTTGAAAAAATCTGATACTTTTGACAGATGAGCAATTGTTATCATCAGTAGATTTGAAACAATTTTCTATTCCTATCATACTTCACTCATCTAAGGGACTCGTTATGTTTGAGTACCAAACACTGATTTATTTTCCTGAGGAGTCTACCTTTAAGACTCTATCCAGCATGTAAATGCCAGGGCAATAACTATTAAGTGCCCACATATGGTATTTTATAAGAATATATTTGATGCTATTATAGTGTTGTCACAAGAATACTTGGCTCTTTAAGCCAGGGATACACATGCTCATAATAAATGATTTTTATGACTTCACATACACAATCATGATGCACAGAAAGTATAAAGGAAAGACTGCTTATTTTATGCAACTTTGGCACCAAATTCAGTCCCAATTATAGGCAACAAGGGGATTGTATGGAGCCAATGAAAGCATAAGGGTGGAAAATGGAAAAGATAACACTATGCTTTCACATATTGAAGCCTGTTATTGTTCAAACTGTAACAGTATTGTTTTGTTGTTTTATTTCCTTCCATGAGCTTAAATGCTCCCTCTTTCTCTTGTAATGCCAAAAAGTGAGTTGTCTCACTCATCAATGGCAACTCTTTAATCTTTCTTTTTTGGCTTACAGCAAACAACAAAGGTAGTCATTGATGATTCATACCATCTTTCATACTCAGTGGCAGACTTTTCTCCTTCCCTTAACTACACCAAAGTTATTTGGATAGAGTTGGGAGAAAATGAAGGTAGGAGACAGCTGTCCTGTTGTTTCTATTGAGGACTGTATACTTCACTATTTCCAGATTACAGCCGTGTGAAGCACTTACTGCAAAATAGAAATTCAAGCCAAATTTGCTGGGTTTCAGGTCTGCAGACAAAATTTAAACCAGCTGGACTTTATTGGGAACTTTTGTGTTCAAGTAAACCTAGCAGTGAAACTAAAGTTGGCATTTGTCTCCATTGAAATAAGCTGTATCTTAAGGGGATACACTTAATGCCTGTTCCCTTGAGGGGTCAGTCCAAAAAAAAAAAAACAAAAAAACAAAAAAAAACCTGCCATATCATTCCTTAATATAGCTGATTAGAATCTTAGAATCTTAGCCAATGAAGTTGAAAGATGCAGCCAGAAATGATGCCTCACTGAGACAAGTCTTCAGAGAGATGAAAGGGAACTGGGTCTCTTTCTATACCTGTTTCCAATTACCCAAATTATAATAACTAATGATTCCCTAAACACATGAACAAACAAAATCAAAAGTCAACACACACAAATATTCACTTAAACATAAATAATGTGGTCAATAATGTCCAATGTATTGAATTTGTAGAGAGCAAAAGTTGTACATCATATTGTGAGTGTTCCTTACACTAAATAATCATGGTCCTTGAAAAAAAAAAAGTCGCTGAATAGATTTTAAAACATAGCTAGTAGAAGCAAGATTATACCCTATTGGGAGTATTTAGTGTGTCTCAGATACATTATTTATAAAGCTGTTTGGAATTTAGTAAACAAAGTATTTAAAGGTAACCCAACACTACGCAAAACCCTTTTATTACAAATCTCAATTTAGATCTCTGAAAAAGCAAGCATTTTCCCAAGGGCAAAGGAAGAACCCATACAGGATTTCTGAAATTTTTAGTATAATCATAGACTTGCAGACTACTTACTGGTCTGTTTAACTCTTAAAAAGTATATTACTCCAGAGAGGTCCTATGCACAGGTAGTGTGTTTTGTTGAAAATATACCAGGTTGACACATATCTTCATCTATTTCTGTCAGACTAGTCACATGAAGTCTGGGGAGATGATAACCAATGATCTCCACAACTTACACAGTTAGGGATCAAGTTTTTTTCCTAGTAGTGTGCCTTTGATATTACAAAGTCCTATCTCCCAGTAATCATGCCTCCCAAGGATTTTCTTCCTAGAGACAAGCATGCTTCCTGGGAAAGTGATAATCTATAATCCATTCACAACTCTAACTTTCGCATCAGTAGATGAAAGGAGCATATTATGATTACTAACAACACAACTTCTGGTACCCAAGACTGCTTGCTGAAATTCTACCTCTACTGCATCCCACGTGATATTTGTTCTGTTGCTAACTACTGGGTCCCTCAATTTCCTCTTGGATAAACCAAACAGCATTTACTTCATATGTCTTCTGTATAAACTCAGTTAACTAAGTCATAAAATAAGTAGAGGAATGCCTCACTTAAGTGAAAATGCAACTAGATCATATGACCCTAAGGACACAAAGAACAAGCTTAGGTGCATTGCCTGGAAAAGAACTGGTAAGTGATATTATTAGACATTAATTCAATATTAATTTTAAGAACATTAATGTTTACATAGCTTTTGTCTTCTCCATATTAACATTTCATAATACGGAAATAAGGTGGCAAGCAGATGCATGAAAATGCCCCTTGCCATTTGGAAGAATTATTTTCAAGAGTTTTCCCAGATCACAATACTAATAATATGGATGTGTGCTTTAAATATTTGTTTCTGGCCATTAATCATTCTCTTTGCAGTTTCTTCAAAGCAGGCAATAATGTACTCAAAGAGCACTCAGCTGATAGCCACTGTTTCCAGAAGAAGTGATGGGATAGGTAGAATTAGGTGCATGGAAAAATACCTCTAGTTTCTGCCTCTTGATTATTAAGATTGGTACTTTACAGGATAGGCCCAAGTTCACCAGCAGAGAAGTTAGAGTCTCCATTCTAGCTCACCCTAATTCTGACTATGCTGGAGGGTAGGAAATCAAGTGTAAAATTAAAGGGTCTGAGGTTTTTCTGTCTTTTGAATTCTGATACAGATTTTAACTGCTAGAACCAAGTATCTTTTAAGGTTTAAAAAGCTACCATGACAAATAGAACTTAGTCAAAAGATATTCAGGTATCCTAACAGATATTAATCAACTACACTCATTTAGCTGACATTTCCTCCCTCACCTCTTGGTTGTGCTTCACTATGAATCCAAATTACTATGTGCAGCACATGTTCTGTGACCCTTTCTAAATACTGTGCTGTATGCTGAATTTCAAGTGATGGTGCTATTCTGATGTTTTCTGCATGACTTTTATCCTTCAGATGAGTGGTTATCAATACAGAGAGAAAAGTTGTAAGGCCAACGATAATTCCTCTAGGGATCCATGTTTATGTTTTGATGTTTATAACATGACAATCTTGGTGTGAACACATCTGGAATATATTAATAATTATTTATACTTAATAAAAGACAGGCATAACCTCACTATCCTTTAAACAAAACCAGTGCCTCTCTTGTTGTTGAATCTGGGAGTGTTTTATTTCATGGAGAGAAATAAAAGGTGGTGATTCTTTTGCTCCACTGAGCTGGTAAGCAAATTGCAGCACATTTAAGAACCATTGTTTTAGGAATAGTATCTCAAAATAATCATTGTTGAAGCTTCCCCAAAGGAAGTTCAGGAGTGTACATTTTTTTTTTTTTTTTTTTGCCATCTCAGATTTAATGAATCAGGGACCAGGTCCCGGGACACAATATTCATGTTTAAGAAGCCCTCCAGATGATTCCCATGCAGTTAACATTTGACTGTTTTAAGCCACTAGCTCAAGAAAATTTTTAGGAAATTATAAGTACATCTGCTTTAACTCTTTCATACAGCAAGACTTCCCATATCCATGAGAAACACAGTATTAGATGGAAGCAATGCATCTGGATCATTATATTGGTATATTTTTCAGGAATTGTTATACTTAAAATGTATGAATTATTTGGCATATAGAGATGGAAAGATAGATATGTAGATACAAATATATATGCATAGGTACCTAGATATAGTCAATTAGATTAGTTTTCCTTAAGAGATAATTTAAGTACACATTTTTCAAAGCTGAGTACTTGTTAGAAATTAAAATGTCAGCCTCCACTCTAGACTTCCTGAATAAGAATCTGCATTTTGACTGGAAACTTATACTGTGATTCTTATACACATTCAAATTTAGGGTCAATTATCTGATTCACTATCTACCCCAAATCATTCAAGCATATTTAAGAAGTCACTTATCTTAGAAAATATGACCTTTGTTCTTCTAGTAAAGACAGCATCCCCCACATCCCCCATCACCTGAGTGACATCATTATGATTATATAAAATATTATGCAGCATAATTTAAATCCCTCAAAAATACATAGTAAGAATTACTATACTGAATTTCACTATATTCTGGACATATCATTACATAATTAATTTATATAATCTTTATTCCATCTGGGTTAAGATTGATTCTTATGTTTTCCATTTCACAGACAAGAAATTGAGGGAAAGAGAAAGTAACTTGTTCACAGTTACTTATCTGGGAAAGGATAGAAATTTTATTTGAACCCAGACATACTGGTGCCATACTACCTTTTTAAGGCCCATCAGCACTTCTAAGCATGGCATCTGATTATTAGATTCACTGTTGTTGATCATGGTTTTAGATCAAAATTCAAGAGGGGGGTTTAAAGAAAAGTGAGTAGTAAAACTGATCTTTTTATATCTTAGGTCTGAAATCCTGTAAAAGCTCAATAAATACATTGATTTATCCCTGAGACCCATACCTAAAAAGAATATCTAGAATTATAAGCCTATAAATTAAATAGCACAGAAACCTAAAGTTAAAGAACTTACCATAGATCTGAATTTTTACTTTGGGTGGCAACTAAAGTCAATGTAAATGAATAGTTTATTTGTTTTGGTTATCCTTTTTATTGCTAACTTATAACACACATGCCTGTTCGCTAAAGAATTCAAAGGAGTTTGCAAATAATGAAAACAAGGTCCTAAAGGAATAATCACTAATTTCTAAGAGTAAAAACATACATTTATAAGTGAGTGTCTATGAATTTGATGAACTACAAATTCACCATGGAGCCACTTTAATCCAGAAAACACAAAATACTGGACCATTTAGAGGTTATGTTATAAATATGAATACAGAGTAGAGAAATGTGGTTGAATGTTCTTTGGAAAACCAAGAGACTTTTTTAGCACCTGGACTGAATTTGAAGGAAACTGGACTTGAATTAGAGTTTTGTGTAGAAACCAAGAAAAAGTCAGTGGTTTTGGCTAGATGAAGTGATTTATTTAAAGCCAAAACTTAACATAAAGCTCCTGAAATACTAACTTATGTTTGAATATAAGAGAAATTGGGGATGTGTGTGCATGTGGATGTGTAAGAGGGATAGAAAGATTGATTTACAATGGAAATGTCTTTCACAATTTACTTATTTCACTGCTATATATATATATATATATATATATATATAGTGATTAGATGAGAATAAGAAGTGGAAATAAGAATATACAAAAAATGAGTTTGTGACTTTACTAAACCATATTTTATGATATTAAAAATTAGTTTGAATTTTATGATATTAAAATTAGTTTGCTAATAAGTAAAAGTTTATGATGTTTAGACATAAATATAAAAATATACATGATGTATCTCCATACATATATGGGTGTGTTTAGAGGAACTGTTATAAATGCTCACTAATAGAACATTAATTTTAGATTCAGATTTCACTGGGAAAAGATAGATGAAATGATGTAAGGCAAGATTAAATGTGGTCAAAAAATGAATACAGACAAGTAAGACAAATGACAATCTTATGAATAATGCTGTTCTCAAAGAAAACACCTCAATAGACAGAGAGATGAGCAATACGGATATAAAAAATAAACTAAGTGGAAATAGGTACTAATTAGAAGGCGTCTTTTCCTTTGCAGTTATATAATTCAACTTAAGTTTACATACATTTTAGGTTTTTTTATATCAATACTGCACAAACTGCAACTAGTTCTAACTATTCTAGGTTAATCTTTTTCATCCTTATCATGAACAAGCAGAACTAACCATATAATATAGATAATTAAAGGGGCAGACACACTTAACAACAAAATATAAGCTTAACTGATTATTTCCAGAATAGTCAGCACCCAAGGATCAACAGTAAAATAGTTTCTATTTCTTAGACTTTTTGAATGTAGATCCATCAAGAGTCAAAGTGTTGGAAAAAATAAGGGTTTGAAATGTTTTTATTAAAATAGGCGGTAGTTACCAGTTTTTTAAATTTCAGATTCTTTTACTCAAATATTTGAATTAAAAATTCCAGTTAAAGTGGAAACACAAATAGTGAGGTTCTTAATATGGAAGCTGTATTATTAGGAGTGTTCTAATAAGGGAAAGAAAAACAATGATATTCAGAAGACAGTGCTGCCAAAGAAGCAGAGTAGACATTGGTTTATTCATTTCTTATTTCATTCATTCATTCACTTTTATTGCACAGCTAATGTGTACCAACTGTGTGTTTAGGCATGGGGGGGGGGAGAGGGGGGAACAGGCCACCTTGAGAGCGGCGTAGTGTTAGTTTTGCCTTTCTGAGCACAGAAGGTACTCATTTTCTGAGAGGCATGAACGAATAGAGGCTCTATGAATGGTGACCAGATTTTTCCCACATGAGGATTAGAGCAATGGTCCCCAAACTTAGATGAAAATTGAACCACAAGGGTGAGCTGTGGTTTTTGTTGTTTTTGTTTTTTCACTACAGATTTCTGAGCTTTACCCCAGTTTCACAGAGTTAGAATAACTGAGGTTAAGATTAAACATTTGTATTTTAAACTAGTTGCATTTTGTTTATTTGAGAATTGGCAGGTTTGAGAACTAACAATTCAATGTTGATGTCAGTACTTTAGGATTGTTTTCATGATGATCATATTCTTCACTAATAATGCAATTTTTTTTCTAGAAGAGTCAGGGTACCAGATCAATTTAATGAAACATTAACATAGAAACTCCTAATATATGCTCCTAATATATATATATATATATACTTTATACATATATATATATACTTTATATATATATATATATACTTTAAATACATATATATACTTTAAAAATATTTTTATAAACCCACATTGTGCAGTCCTGAATCCAGAAACAAGCACAATGGTTTAAAAAAAATGGTTGAAGTATGGAGTGGGATTTTGTTATGTGACAAGCACTTTGTACACACAATATCATTCAATTCTTCAAATAAATATGGAATTTCTGGCAAGTCCTAATAAAGTGATATCACAGAGCCCTCAATTCTAGGATAAGGTTCTGAAATCTACAGTGCAGGACCACTTGCCATTTGAAATACAGCTCCTATCATGCTGCTGGGTATTAGTAAATCTATTAAGTAATTGGCACCTGGAAAGGTGAAAATAGTGGAATGACAAGTATCATGCTAAAACTCCACCTTGAGGTATGAAAATAAATCACATTCTGTAGTCCATTCACAAAGAGCTTGAAAGTACAACGATAAAATGATAGGATATATAACAGAATACTGAACAAATCACACATGTATGAACTTAGGTTAATGTGTATCTCTTTAGACTCTAAAAATAAAAATTAAAAATTAAATGTGTTCATTTAAAAACAGGTAAATGTGTTCATTTAAAAACAGATAGATACAGGTATAAATGAGGAAGAGTGCCCCGTGGACTATGGGTGTCTTGGTGTTGGGTGTGGTATAGTAATATACATCTAAATAGGTGTGAACCTATACCCCTGAATCACATACAGTGTTGTAAACTAATATCTCAATAAAAGAGCATTAAAAAATAAACTAAGATACATACATAAAAACTTATATGTATGTGTCAAACATTTTTCATAAATATACAAAGTTTGTTTGCGATGAAACAGGAAGCTCTTCTGTTCCCTTTCAGAACAGTGCCTGCAGGTTTGGTGGTTACAACTAAGGGACTCTCTTTTTTGATTGCTGAGTAGTATGCCATTGTGCGCATATAGCACATCTTCTTTAACTACTCATCTATGCTGGACCATTTTGGTTGTTTCCATATCTTGGCTATTCTAAAGAGTGCTGCAGCTATAAAAATTTTAAAGTCATGCCATTTGTGGGGAAATTGATAAAACTAGAAGGGATTCTCCTAGGTGAAACAAGCCAGAAGGAGAAAGGTAATAGTCACTTAATATGTAAAATGTAGAGAAATCAAAATAAAAGATCAAAAAAAGACAAAGCTTAAAATCAATCCTTGAAACCTGACCATAGATCTAAAGCATCCAAGATAGGAGGTGGGAAAAGAGGAAGAGGAGGGGAGAAAAAAGGTGAAGTGACCACAATAGACTATGGTGAAGGATTATGGGTGATTTGATAGTAGGAAAACTATAGTGACCACATTTGATAAAAAACTTTCTGGAGGAGGGGGAGAAAGAGGGAGTGGGGAATATTTCTTTGGGGGGAGGGGAAGAATAAGCATTAAAATAATGGTAGCTCAATAAAAATAATGAATGAATGAATGAATGAAAGAAAGAAAGAACTCATGGCTTATGGGCCCTGAGATGATTTTGAATATGGATAATTTAATGGTCTAATGATAAAGATGGAAAATGGAGATGTCCTGAATTACTGTATAAGCACATCCTTTTCTGTAAGACTTATAAACAAATCCCTTTCTACTTCTTGCTCACTTAGAGACACTGCATAAATTATCTAAAATGATCTGTTTTTTTATTCCTAAAATAGAATCAATAATAGCTTCAGAAAATATGCATTCCAGTCCATCATTACAGGCAGAGCAGCAGAATTACTAAAGACCAAAGGAAGGAAATCAAATATAATATGCTTTTCCAAAGTCAGTACATGTATACAGTAGATTGTTAAACTAATGTTCCTGTGAATATCTGATCTTGAATATACACATCCTTGTACTGTCCCCTCCCAAAGTGACTCTAAATTGGCCATGTGCCTTGCTTTGTCCATTGAGACATTGGCAAATGTGACAGTACAGACATTTGGTAAATACTTATACATTGTGGTTTAGCTACTAGGATTGCCACTATCACCTGATGAGTACCACGGAGTACTGCAGCAGAGGTTACATGTTTCAGAAGAACTGGCATAGCAGCTAAAGGCACTTGCTGGACCATGTAGCTGCAGTTGAATAATCAGATGATTGAAGCTACAGGACAGACTCTAGGCAAGTGCACCAGCCAAATCACTCTACTGAGCCAAATCTAATGTGCAGAATTATAAAGAAATAAATAGATATTTCAAGTCACTAAATTTTGAGGTGGCTTGATACTTACACTAGATACTTAATATATTTGGTAATCAAGTAGGCTAATTCCATTATGCTGTTGCTACTGAAGTCAAGGAATTAAAACTGAGAACAATCATTCCTATAAACTGAAAATATGTAGCTAATACAAAAGTAAAACAGCAAACGCAAAAGAAATCAGAAATCCGGTTTTAAAATACAATAATAAGCATCAAATCATCTTCGTGAACTTACTGAAACAGGACTCTCTGTGAAGCAGGTGTTGAAAAATATGGCACAGAGATTCTTCACTCTGGGCAATAGTCCTACATGTACACTGCACTTGAAGGACTGTCCCCAAGGTGCTGATATAAGCAGCTTTGCAGTCATCACTTTCCAAGCAAGTGAGGTCCTGTCTATTGAAGGTACTGATGCAGGTCTCATCATCCTGGCACAGGCTAGTCACCTGCTGCCAGCATTTTGACAGAAATGTTTTATAGCGCCTCCTAGAAAAAGTGAAGAAATGGAATTAATCTGTGAATAATATTATTCCTCTGTAATATTTGATGCTGCCTTATCCAGTGAAAGACTGTACGAAACCAAATGACTTTTAGCTATCATTACATAGCTAAAAATTAAATATCTGCATTCAAACATCCCAAAAGAAAATGTGGAAGAAAAGTTAGAGAAACCATGTGGATTATTTTCCTTTTGCAATGAAAGGCATTAACTACATTTAGGGTTCCTTATCTGTTTTCTTTCTTCATTGCTGTTTCATTTCAATGAGTGATGGCTTGAAATATGAGCTACTTAAAAGGCATCTTAGCAAAAATTTTTGAAGTGGAATATGTAATAGTTGGCTAGCATGTTGTCATTGTCGCACACCAAGTTAGTTCTGATAAGGCTCTTAACCATGGAGCCAGTATTCCCACACGATGGGGTATAGTATCTTTCTCAGCATTGCTACAAGCAGACTGGTTAGAATTTACTAAATGATTTGAGGTTCTCTGGCAGCAACAGCTAATTTAAAGCAAAACATTATGAGTTAACTTATTAACCAGGATAATCTACTAGAACCATATCCATTTATGACTTTTCTGATGGTATTTGATTCTTTATATTAGCTTTAAATAAACATCTGGATAGTGAGCAATAATTTCGTTTTTGAAACCTGCATGTTAACAATGTGTTTTTCTCAGAACTAAAGACATTATGCTTCCTACTTAACGTTTATCACCTGAAATTGTATTTTACCTTTTGTTGAATAGGTTACCATCAAACATGCATGAAAAACCTCTGAGTACACACATTTATCACAACCTTAATATGTCTCACGACTATTTTGCTTAAAGCCAAAAACCACACTAGTTTTTAATAGTCTCATATTTACAGTGTCTTCAATACATTTTTAATAACATGACAAACATTAATTTTAAAACATTCATTTAAGGAAGTATTACAACATTTTAGAGTATATGATTCTGAGGCTGGAGCAAATGATGTTCTTTTAATGCAATTAAGGTTAATGTAATTAGCCTAGATGTGAGTGTTGCGTTAGATCTAGATACCATTTATTCTTTTTCAAAATATGGCTAACTAAATTTGAGGAGTTGCATGATTTATTTGCTCAGGGGAATTATTTCATTCAGAAAAATAGTTGTGCAACTTTTCAAAAATGAAGAACCAAATGATATAAAGTTAAATATCTACCAATCATAAAATACTTTGACATACAAATCATTGAAATTATAATTTTTAAATGTGGCACAAAATTTTGTTTTGTGCTTGAAATGTTTTGATGTATGGAATTCTGTCATTCTTATTTTCTGATATTCTGCAATTTACATTTTGGTTTATTACTCAAACAAATGCATAGAAGAATAATTTTTAATGGAGTTGGTTATTTTGCTTAATCTTTTCACTTTTAATTAAAAGTCATAAAACTTGGGAATCTACCCAAAGGAGACTTCAATGTGGATACAAAGAGACACCTGTACTTGGGTGTTTATTTATATTTGCAGCACTATTTATAATTGCTAGAACTTAGAAGCAACCGAAATGTCTGAAAACAGATGACTGGATGAAAAAAATATGGTATATATACACGATGGAATATTATTCATCAATTAAAAATGACACATTGGATGATTTTATGATAACATGGATGGATTAGAAGAATTCATATTAGCAGAAACAAGTCAAAAAGAAAAAGACAGAAACCAAATGGTTTTGCTACTATATGGGACATGGGAAAGATTAACAAAAAACCATGAAGAAAAATCCGGGGGGGGACAGGGTGGGAACAGTCAGGGAGGGGAAGGTGAACCTAAGAGATCACAAAGATGTGAAATTTATATATAAATAAATTATTAAAAAAATAAAAGTCATAAAACAAAATGTAAGAGGATATGCTCTGTAATTATGCTCACGTAATTTACACTTGCCTCTGTTTCCTAATATGTAGTCAAACATTGTAAATATTTCATGACATTTAAATGTATATATTGTAGATTTTCACTTTTAAAAGATAAAACTTTTTTAAGCAAATAGCTTTCTTCACATTTTCTTGAGTTCATCTTTAAGAAAATCTGATATATTACCAATTTCTTTAAGTTCCTAAACATATATAACTGATCAAATATAATTTCAGCACCCAGTGTATATTTGTGCTGAATGCAGTTAAAAATAGTCTCTATAATGCTTTCTTGGCCTTTACAATTAAATTTTTGAAACATATCATGGATTGAAGAATCTGGGACTTGGACAGTTTCATTTTAAAAATCAAGTGCCTTGCTTTGTCCTATGTACAAACTCTGCTGCAGAAAAAACGGTAAGTGATTTGGGCTTAATAGTCACTAAGAAGTGGTTTTTCACCTGGAAATTTTTCATTTGAATTTAATTAAAATAATACAAATGTTGGAAATCTTCCTAAGGCAAAATTTGTTTGAAAAAAAATGACAGGAATTATATTTTTATAATGACTTGTAATATTGCACAATATTTCTATGACCTTATAAAGTATTTCCTAAGAGATTATTTACAATGGCAAAATAAATCAAGACACACAAGTGCTTGCCCTCAGAACTAATCTCTGAAAGACAGGAATCACATAAGGAGAATTGTAGGAGAATTGTATCAAAATATTATAAAAATTAACTGCAAGATACTCAAAAGCAGAGGGAAGTAAGGAAAGTATGACAAAACTTGTTTTATCACATGCTAATTTACTCCTCCACATTAAATGTTTACTTTAATTTTTAAACTAATTTGCTATTTATGAACATTGCTCATTCAAATAAAACTAAACATAGAAGGTATGAGAAGAAAAAGTTAATATGTGAATTATCTCCCATATAAGTAAAAGCTTAATCCACAATTTTTACAATATTATGTTGGTTAGTTTCTTTAACTTGGTAAATTCAATGTTACACATAGTTTAGATTCATGACATTTATTCAGCATTCTTAGTCTTCTCTTCAAGTTAATATTCTTATCCAAAGAGGCTTGCCCAAATTTGGATTTCTTATCATACGAAAGATAAGTTTATCTTGAATAAGCAAGGTGATGTGTTAATGAAGACTGTAATGAAAAACAGATATCCAGAAGGTTGGATTAGATTTATGGTTTATAAAGTGGAGTTACCTGCAAAGGTACAGTCTTTTCTTAACTAACAAAGTGGAAATTTTAACAAGGAGCAGATCATTTCTATCTATGCTTAAAATTCACAAGAATCTGCATTCTGCTTGGAGTAAAAACCAAAATTTTTGGTCTCTCTCAAGGATCGAGGCGCTCAAGGATTTCTTAAGGATCTGGAAATCCATCAATTTAAACCTGTAACTGCATCTCTGATTGCTCTTCCCCTTGTACACTCCACTTATTTTTCTAACATGCCAAGCATATTTCTTCCTCAGCATGGCTGATCTGTTCGTCCAATAATTTTCTTTCATATAGTTACTAGGAAAGGCTCATTCTTTCACTTCTTCAAGTCTTATGAAAATGCTCCCTACTGGGACCACCCTATCTGCATTGCACTGCAACTCTTACTGCCCATTCATAATTCCCTTTATTTTGTTGATGTGTGTGTGTGTGAGTATTAATCTCCAGAGCACCCATTACCTTAAAATATAACACATTTTCCTTACTTATTATCTGGCTGCCCCCCACTAGAGTATAAACTCCAGGGCACACATATTTTTGTTCTTGCAATCTGATGCCTAGGGAAGGAGCACAAATTGACTTTTTTTTGATTATTCAAATAAATGACCAATGATGCTCTTTCAAGCATCAAATTTTGAGGTTAGGAGGAGGACATTTAGTACTTTTGTGCATCAAGGCATGCATATGTGCTGAGAATGCTCAAAAATGTACTTACACTGCTATCTCCTTTCTGATCTCCAGCCTAAGACAGGAGAGATATATGCCGAAGTTTGTCAAAATCCTGTAACTTTAGCAACCTTATGCAATCATACCAAAAAGCAAATTATAACACTGATGTAGAAATCAGGTCTATTAACCAACTTAATTCTCTAATGTGAGTATATAATTTTAATGATGCTATCACCCTGATATACTGCAGCATTTTTATTCTTAAATATGTTCTGCAGCTGAATTTCAAAAAGTATACAACACATGCACCACAGATTCAAATATCTGAATTGCCTGGCCCTGCTTACATCATGTTGAATGATGGTGGGAATGCCAGCTAATGTAAAGAGATCAAGTGTTAGAACTGGACTGGAACAAATAAGGTGCCGAAATAAGAAAGTAAGGTAGGTGTGTTTTTACTCACCTGCATAATTCATCATTTCGGCAGCTGCGAATTACATGGAGACAAGTAGGGGGTGGAACATTGTTCACTGCACATGGCTTGCTGTGAAGAGCTTCTTTGGACTGCTGACAAGGTGTATCAGATTGAGCACAGTCACAAAAAGCCAACATCTGGGCAATGTTAAAAGGCATATTTTGATAGAAGAACCGTATGGCTGCTTGGCAGTGTTTCACATCACACAGATTTCCATTTGCTGAGCAAGCTTTAAGGTAAGGGGCCAACTGTGCATTACAGACCACATCCCCTACACACGCCTCTGTCACTTCCAAACAGGACTGGATCCCTTTGGTTTCTGAAAGCAATGATATGCCCATCATGAAAAGTAAATATAAGCTGTACATATGGAATCTGCAAAACACTATTTGAAGTCTATGAGCAAAGGGAAATGATGTATCAATGTGCTATTTTTGGCAAGCACTACTTTTTTTTTGGTTGTTGGAATAAGTATAAATTTACTGAGATCTGAATAGTGGGCTATTTGAATCATCTTTCATCTATATAGAATATGTATTGTGATCTATAAATGATGGGTGCATGTTGGGCCAAAACTAAGCTGGAGGAAAAATTCTCAAGTCCATGTTTTTCAAATGTAAACAATAAATCTTCAGAAATCTCGTTTGAGCTATATAACTTATGGTGAGTCCATTGGCTTGAATTAAAATGATTCTTGTTATGTTGTACTTTTGCATTGAGGCAAATCTTAACTATAGATTCCACATGACCGTAAATACATGATGAATGGGCAAAGCAGTTGCTTTGATAAATGTGGAAAAATGCAACAATTTTGTTGCATTTTGTAATATAAGAACCATTATGAAAAGTCACAAAATTACTACCAGAGTATCTTTAAGGAGCCTAGTAACTATTTAAAATTATGTGGTCTAGTGTTTATGACAATTTTTAAGTATTACCATGATAGGAAAGAGTAGTTAGATTCCACTTGAATTTATTGTCATCTTTCATGTTATCTAGAAGAAAACAAAGAGACTATTTTATCAGTGAAAAAAAATTCTATATTAAATGAGAATGTTGCCTCTATTTACAAATGAGTAACCAAGTAAAAATGCACACAAGCTCATGAAATACTATTTAACTGATTATTCAAAATTAGCAAGGTATGGATGAAGAAAAATAAATCTCTGAAATATCATTCAAATGAACGAAACAGGTCTGCTTTAAGAATTCAGTTACTTGAAGACTTAAACAAATGCTAACAACTGGGCCAATTGCACTGATATAAACAATCTCTCTGAGGAGAAAGAGCAGCAGGAATATAGTCTGAAGAGGAGAAAAAAAATCCCTGCTGGGTTTTAATTAGATTGAAAGGCAATTTCAAGATTATTTCTATTATGATTATTTTAGCCCCCTAGAGGTTTCAGGAACTATAATTACAGAATCGGAGATTCTCATAGAAGTATGTGAACTCTATGGTCATCTTCTCAGATCTTTCATTTATGAGTTGGGTCCATTGGATGAGTCCTAAGTTCATAAACCAAGGGTTCAGCTGATGACACAAAACACGTAGTCACCTGTCATTAGGTCTGTCACTTCCTACCTGCCAATCCACTAGGGAAGATACACATCTCAACAAACCAGAGTAAGATAAAGTAACATCAACAGGCATATGCATAAAGTGATGGGGAACAGTGGGATCAGATTTCTATTTTTAAATGAAAATTCAGTTTTTACCATTAACTATTGATTAAGATATTAACTTCTGTTATTGAAGCTAGGACCCCAATATGAGCAGTATTGAGCTGGGACGCTAATATGGGCAGTATTAACATTTAGGCCTTGATGCCATTAACTGTGTCTGAAAAGCACAGAGGTGAGTAAAAGAGGCCTAAACAGGAAAGGTACTTTTACTTTGTTGCAAATTCCAGGTGTGGACCCATAAAAGAAAATGTATCACCTAGAGGGTGTGTAAAGGGAAATTGGAACCTCTGAATTTTAGGAGAAAGAAAAAAAGAAGAATATAAAAAGGAAAGGAGCAGAGATTAGAGGACACAGAGTTTGGGAAGAGGAGAGACATGAGAATGACAGGTGGGTAAAGAGTAGCCCCAGTGACTAGGCTGGGCAGAAGCCCCCTGGAAGAGTGAGTTGGTGGTGGCCATTGTGACGGTTACAAGAGTGGCTGGTGTGGAGAGTGTGGCACCACAGCAATGTGGCATAGTGAGTTGGTACCTGAAGATGGCCAGGGATTTGGAAAAGCTGATTTGTGAATCAGCAATTCTGGGAAAAGTTTGAAGAATCTTGGAGAAGTGGAGCAGCTTGGAACACTGGAGAGAGAAGCAAAGAGAAGAAGCAGGAGACAGACAGAACTTGTCAGAGTACCTGCCTCAGATTTGGAGGGGCAAAGGGGTACCATCTTGGATATGTATCTTTGGGGCCTTTGGGACTGAAAATGGTGACTGGGATAAAATAACTGCCATTTGTGGCTTTAAGGACTTTTTGTTCTGCCTGTATTCCCTTGTTAATAAACCCTGTTTTTGAACTGCATTTCAGTGGCAACTGCTATGTGTGGGTGAAGAAAGTTGGGCGGCAGAAGCCGCATTTAAGAGATTTTTTTTCCCTCTGGCTTTTTGGTTGGTGGTTTCTGCTCCTTTCGACCTGATATCATTATGACATATGACCTCCCTTCATAATTAAAATTTTTTAATTGAGCTATCCTTCCATATTCCTTGCCTGTCCATCTTCAGCATTTATTGAAGGCACAATTGTAAGAAGTTCTATTTACCACAAAGTTTAGAGTCTTTCTAGAATTTTTGCATTGGTCCAACTGTTCTAACACTGCATGACTTTTTATACTCTATTATATACCAGTATTTCTGCTTTTAGACTGACTGGGTGTCACTGCCTAAAACATATTCATGCACTGTTACTATTCATGCATTATTACTGAATAATAAATTATTTGCCCATTAGTCTACTATCATAGGAATCTACCTCTCTATCTATGTATCTCTATATATAAGTATAGTCACACATACAAAAACCCTCTCCCACTGAAAAAATATTTTAAACTCTAAATTAATGAGGAGGAAATAAATGACAGTGAGTCTTGGGGATAAACAGAAACATGTAGCAACCAGAAATACTTTTAAATTATAATTCATATGTATCAAAAAATACTTATTGCTTCCTTTTATTGATCTAGTAACATCAAAGTTTACCCAAAACCTAATAGATTTTCTCTCTGCTGCCACTGAAGTCCAAGATGCCAAGAATGTTTTTGCTACCTTACCTAGTTTCATTGTTCCTGTTGCCATCTGTAAGTAAATAACCTCTTCCCCTGTGATTTATATCTCATTGCAGAGATATTACGTCTACATATCATATATAGAAATTAGAAATGAAGTCCATGTATACAACTGTTTACACCTTACCTGGATATCTAGTAAACATTTCAGACTTCACAAACCCAAAATTGACTACTGCCCTCCCCCTCCCCCACCAGTCTTCTTCCTGTAGCTATTTCCATTATAATTAATGAAAATAATGGTAATCACATTTTCCTGATCATTCAAAGGAAAACATCCCAAATTCAACTTGAATTTTTTCTTTTCTTGTATTCCCACATGTTCCACTACTATTAAAATATGTTAAGACTGACAACTTCACATTCTGGTCTACCAGCCATCATCTTTTTGCTGTATCACTATCAAAACCTTCTAACTGGTCTTCCTACTTGAGCCTTTGTTTCTATTTTGTAAAGATAGCACCCTAAGGTTGAAACGCCCCTGATCAAGATCCCTCATTGTTTTCCTGTATCATGCCAAGAAAGACCCATAGATTCTATGTGACTATGATGTCCCACATGGTAATATGCCCTGCTCCGTTTCTGATCTTAACTTCTACGCATCACTCTCTTACTTTTTCCAACTATAGCTACCGTGTCACAGTGCCATCTTTGCCCTTACTCCAATTTCCAGAACATATTCTTTTTTTTTTGAGACTAGGTCTCACTACTTTTGCCCATGGAACCGCAGGCTTTCATTGCCCGGGGTACCACAGACTCAAGCAATCCCCAGCCTCAGCTTCCGAGGTAGCTGGGATGACAGGCGCGCACCACCACGCCCAGCTATTTTTTGGAACTAGGTCTTGCTACGGGCCCCAGGCGGGACTCGAACCATGATCCCTAGCCCCTGCTACTTCATAGGCTGAAGCTTACAGGCTCGAGTCACCGTGCCTGGCCAGAACATATTCTTCTCTCAGGACCTCTAATCTGTGTTTCTTCTTCATGAAATGTTCTTCCACAAGATATCCTTATGGTTCATTTTCTTGCTGTTTTAATCTTTACCCACACAGTAATTTCATTAGAGCAACTTTCTGCCCATTCTATCAAAATTATAGAACACCCATTTAGATTTCTTCATTTTTTTTCTCCTTAGCACTCACACTGTTTAAGATATGTATCTTAAGTCATTTGTTCTGATAATTCTTTTTTTGTACCCATACTAAATGCCGTGGTCTGTTCCTAAGACCCATCCCTTGGTGATCCAGGTAGCCATCAGTTGCTTGGATTATCACTGGGTGCTGGATCACAGTGTGTACTTTTCTAGACATTGTCCTCATCCAGAAGAAGTTACCACTCCCAAAGTTACAGACTTCCCCAGGTAATAGTTCAGACCTAGGACATGAAGGGCTCAGATAACCAGCTCCCTTACCTCAAAGGGTGAAATCTATGAAAAGTCATTTCAGATCCCAGTATCCTACATAATCATCTAAGTTTGTTCAAGTAATTGTACTGGATTTCAACTTCCTTCTTATCCTGTACTTCTTGCTAGTTCTTGATTGTTAGCCTTCAGTTCAACATACTTTTTGTGTGCAAACATCTTTCTCCCAAGAAACTGACTCAAACCTCTTCTATCTTTTCTTTAAGAAAACATAGAAGCTTCTAGAAAGCAGAGATCTCTGTTTGCTTTGTTTACTATATTATACCCAGGTCATAGAAGACGGGCTAGGACACAGACAACAAAATATCACCCATTAAATATATAACTAACTCACCACATTTTACTTTCTTAACTTTTAAAAATATCCATCAAAATAATAAGCTCCTTAAGTAAAGTGATATTTAGTTTTCTAAAAATCCTGCTGCAAAGGACCTAACACAATATAAATGACTCACAAATACTTGTTCAATAAAAAAGTGAATGAATGAAGTCAGTTTTATGCTAAAACTTTAAGATATTTTGTCTCTCCATAAACCCTTTTGGGAAAAGATTTGGGATTTTTATTTTAATTTCCTTGGGACACATAGAAATGACAATGCTGGAATCAAAAAATTAAATATTCTTTAAATTATACTGGTGATCATTTTAATATCATTCAATTGTTCTTTCAAATACCAACCTGAAACAAAGTTCTGGCTGAATCTATCTTCATGCTTTCTGCTGGAGGGTAGAATTTGAGCTATTTGAGAGTCCTGTACACATGTATCTTCAAACAAATATTTCCAAATATCAGTACAGTCTACTTTCAAAGGGTCATTGCACTGACAATTCCACAAGATTGTTTCTTTCAGGCTTTCTCTCAATGCCAAACACAGGCGGCTTCCTTCAAGCATCTTGCATTGTTCTGATTCTCTCCCACAGTTTTTCTTAAACTCCTCATACAACAGCGTACACTGCTCAGATTCTTGGCAGATATGTGCTGCCATCACACAGTCACTCATTTGTTCAGCCATCAATGGGGAAGCTTTCTGAGAGAGCGATTGTGTAACATTTGACTGTGAAGTCAAGTCTGAGGATAATGCTGATTCCTCTATTAAAAAAATAAGGTTTAAAAATGACTAAAATAAGTCAACAGTCAATAGCAGACCACCATTTAGAGATAAGAGATATGGAAATTGAAGATCTAGAGATAGACTGCTTTAGAAATACTTGATTCCACATATACCTGGGAAAATCTTTATGTATCCTCAAGAATACATGCAGATTAGTTTTACTAACATAAACCCAGTGTTCTTCTGGAAGTAAAGAATGGTAGGTTAAATGAGTAAATGCTCCTATTCAAAGGCAAGTATAATTCTTGGTAATAAGTTTTAGTTTGGTCTTTCTCACTAGACCCTGAGTTCTTTAACAATAGAAATGATACCCTATTTGTCAATCATTTAGGTCTTGCAAAAAGTCACAGTGAAACTAGAACTATAAGTATTAACTTAGTGACCACAAATATGAGTGAAACTGTAACATGAACTTATGATTAGCAATGATAGAAATATGCTATGCACTTGATGAGACCTACAGCTCATAGAAACTTAACTTACATGAAGAATTAATCATATACATACGAATTTAATTTCAAATATTCTTTTTCATGACTGTAAGCATTCCATATATCAACATATTACCTGATTCATAGAGGCATTTTCCCCCAAACAATTTGTTAACAGTACAATAGAGGTCATCCGTGCAGATACAATCTTTAAATTGGATATTGCTTTCCACAAAGGACTGGATGCTGAGGTTACAGTGGGATGCATCCTTCATCTTGCAGAGGTGATCTGGATTTTACAGTCAAACATAACACTCCATATTAATCTGAGTCATTTTTTAGCCACCTCTACCCAAACTGCTTCTAACATATTAACTGGAGTGATTCATTGCTAGAGAAAGATTAATTGTGGGGGAGGGGTTAAAAAATAACTGCAATTGCTCCTGTTGTGCACAAAAGTGGCTTTTATATAAAACAACAAGTTTTCTCTTTTCAACCAGTTTATATTTCCTTATTATAATAAGAGGTGTGTAGGTGGCTCCAAATTTAACATGGGAAATAATGTGATCTTGGCACTTAAAAAAAATCCAGTAAATATTACTAACAAATCATTCATGATTGCCAATCTTTCATTTTCTGTTTTAATTTAAAAAGTCATATTCATCTACCAAACAATTTTCCTTTGTTCATTTTCTTAATAAAACTACTTGAATTCATCACATCTGTGTATTCAAGAATATTTCTATTTCAGCTTCCCTCATGGGAAAAATTATGCAAATATTGCACTTCACTGCAAATGACTTGCTATTCATATATCCATAAATAAATGCTATAAACCATGACACTGAATGCAGTTTTTAAAAACACATTTCAAATTGCTTTATATAATATACCAAGGATTTTTCAGCATTAAAACAAATGAAAAAGTTTTAAAGTCATTTTCCTCTATTATCTTAAAATTATTGTGTTACTTTGAATAAGTTATGTCTTTGAAATTCTTTTCCTGGCAGTAACAAGAATGTTGGATTATGTAGTCATAACATTCTTTGCAGTGTGGACATTCATGTCAAAGGAAGAGAGAAAAGGAATTCTTTGCTTTCTTCCATATTCTACCTGAACTTTAAGGTCAGTAGTTGGACAGGAGGTCTGATTTGGGGGTGGGGGTTGAAAGTGGGCACTGTCACACACTTCATCTTACACTATTTGGAAGCTAGAGGAGGCACATGGAGATAAATAAGAGTCATAAACAGTACAGAATTGACTCTAAGAAATTAATGGAGAAACAGAAAAAGTTAAAAAAGAGTGGTCTTTTAGATGTTTTTTGAATTTTTTAACATGCCAGAGGTCTATCAGGTTTTTACAGTATCAATATTTGTAATTAAGATGAATTTGTCATTATTTTATACTATGATATTTTGAAGAATTATGTCATAAGCATATTAGAGTAATGCCACAATACATAATAAATTTATCTGTTTTTAGTGAATGAAGTTTATTGTAATGTTCTCATTCAGGATTTTTTCAGAAATTTTATGTATTCAGGGTTTTCTTGTAAACAAATGAAAGGAACTCTTAAGTCTTCACTTTATCTCTTCAGCTTCCTCTCAAATGTTTAAAATGCAATAGAAGTTAAAAAGGAAAACATTTTAATTTGTCCTGATTTTGTTGATATGAAAATTTGTGTGTATGTGCAAAAATTGTAAGATGTACATTATACACTTACAAGTAAGCAGCAGTGTCTTTGAGCATCACAAATGCTATTTTTTCTCTTTTATAATTGCTAGTTTAACACATAACAAAATAATATTTTACTTGATAACCATGTTTACTTTTGCCATGTTTCTCAAAAGCATGTGCATAATTGTACCACTATGCATAGTACAATATGTGAGAAAAAAATAATCTGAAACTTGTGTAAAGCTGCCTGCATTGCCATTATATCAGGATCCCTGAGTAATTCAGAAAAACATTCTATCACTAAATTGCAGATGAATCCCGTTAGCATAAATTTGATCTAAGTATTTAAAACAAAACTTAACTCCTTGAATAGTGAAAATACCAAATCCTGTTTTTATCTAAGCAAGAAGAAATAAACAAAATGAATTTACTTGAACTTACTTTACCTGAAACACTGCAGGCGTCTTCCAATGTTCTCCAGGAATGTTTACATTCCTTTGAATCACTTAGGCACTGTTCTCTTAAATATGTGCAGTCAGTTATTTGGGAAGTGGATTCGTTTCCCAAGTATAGTCCCATAACTTGAACAATAATGATAAAAAAAACCAAGTTTGCTATGTAAATTATTAATGATAAAGAAAATTATGGAAAATAAAATATAATAAAAGCAATACAAGACTGGAATGGAACTTAAGCATTCTCTAGCTATAGATCTATATTCCCTCTATATAACATTTTCAAATTGAGATTTTTATATTTGCTTTTTTTTCTTTCTCCCTATTAATTGCTCAGGCAATATTGTCTTTTTATGGTTGTTATTCTATGGAAAATGCTTTTAAATTTGCCCTAATAATCTCTACCACATTCACTTTATAGACTTCATCTTTGGGCATTTTATTTGTTCTTGAAATTCTCTTTCTGTGGCAACCTTCTTGTCTAGATTTTTTGATACTTAACTACTTGATATTTTCTGATTATAATTAGAAAATTTCCCAGGATTCTCTTGCTCTTTCATTTTCAGCTTGGGTTCTATCTTCAGATCTTTCCCTTTCTCAATTTATACATTCTCCTTGAACAATCTTATGTACCTTCATGGTTCTAACTAAATCTCTAGACTGTTCTCAAATCCATGATTTTCTAGTACTCCAGTCATAGATTCTGTTGTCTCCACTGAGTGTTCTGGACACATTTCCAGATTACACTGTTTTTACTGGTGTTCTCATTGTTCCTTACTCTTGAATCTACTTCATCAGTGATTCTATTGTTCACATGGGCATCTAACCTAGAAATCTGGCATTCATATGAACTCCTTTCCCTAATCTCAACTTCAGTCTCCCATATCAATTTTTAGATAGTCCACTGACTCCTTATAAATATTTGATCAATTTGATCAAAAATAGTTTGTTTCTAGTTTTATTCTATCCAGACATGTTTAAGCCCTGTCATTTCTCTGTTTCATCCTTCAGATAACTTATCAGAGTATGGCTTGCATATATCTCATCATGTGTGATGTAAAAACCCTTAATATTTATAGTTTCTCAAGTGTTTCATTATTATAACTCTGAGCATTTACTGTATCCTCACTAGAAGTCACTCTTTTTCTTTTACCTCTGGAAATACCTTTAATTGTCCTTTCTGACTCAACAGTAATTATGTTTCATAGAAATCTTCCTTGAATTTATTTTCTTCCTTTATAAACCTAAATTTAATTTAACACTTCTCATAAAATTGTAAGAATTACTTAGCAGTAGAAAGTCCTCTATAGTGCAATTGTATATTTATGTGTTTTTCTCCACAAGTGAATTCTGGGGTTTCAGTGGGTGGACATTAGGAGTAATGCATAATTATATCTCCATCATCAAACACAATAATGCATGACAGTTATTCAATAAGTGTAACTTACACAAACAAGTTCTTATAGATAATTTAAATAACTATAAGAATATTTATAACTATAAGAAAATAACTGATAATATGTAATAAAAATAGTACTTTCTAGGAACATAGAGAAACCAACAAAGAGTCATTTAAGGCCAAATTAAAAAATTAGCCCATGAAAGGTAACTATAGAACTCTAAACCTGAGAGAGGAGGGTAAAGTGGAGGGACAATCATAAAACGGGGAGGAAGCACAATAAACTATGGATGCTTTGGTATAGAAGCACTATGTGATATCACCAGAGATGGAGGTGGGGTGGGAAACTCTTATACTGTAAAATACAAACAACAATGTCAATGTTACCTGGAACAGAAAAATAGTTAAAAAAATAATGTCTTCCAGATATATACAAATTATTTTGCATAGGGGAGGTTTCCAGATATTTCTAAAACTATCAAGAAAGTAGCAATAGTAACTTAGCATAATGTACAAATTATTCGAATTGATTTCTGCTGATGTAAATTGACACTTGCTTAATTGAGTCCAGAAAACAAAAAGAGAATTACAGTGAATTATAGAAATATAGCACATATAAATAAGAACTAGCTTATATCAGAACCAACTTATTTGAATGTTTTAAAAGATGGTGTCAATTATGAGTCCCTGGTGAAAATATAGGTTTCAAGATCTTTATCTTATCTCTCTTCAAATTGTTTCTCTTAAGGAGAAACAGAGATAACTAAAAGGGTGGTATGCATTTCTTGCTGGGTCACTGCATTTAAGATTAGGCCCATAGTAAGAGTAGGTCAACAATTTTCTTGTTTTGGGCTTAAGTAAAAATTAACATGACAAGTTTTTGGGTTTTTTGATGTGTTCATGGATAACCTCATCTAGCCAGAGAACCCAGAAGAAGCAGATATCCTCTGATTCTGATCCAGGTCCACTTATTAAATCCAGGTTGACAAAGTTCCCAGAAAAGAGGATTTTATTTCAGAAACTCATAAGAAACTGGAAAAAAATGACATTGCTCACTATATCTTGTGAATAACTTACTCAGGAATCTTCTAGGTGACAGTGTCCTGGATATATTGCCCAAACTCACTGGTACTTTGCATAAGGGTCACTTATGAATTCCACAAATTATCTTTCCCAAAGCAGGTTCATTTTCATTCATATCTAAAAGCTTAGGTTGAGTAATCCACTTGATTGGTTAGTAAAGATAATGCTTCAAACCATCCACTCAAAGCAAATGAATCAAATAAAAGTCCATTTTGATCTGCCCACAAATATCAAAATATGTTTAGTTGTTATAATTTGTGGTCATATATTTGACCCAGGGTTTTGAAGAATTCTCTTGAACTGCCCAGTGAAAAAGAGGGTCTATTTTGAAATAATTAAGATGAACAAAATGGTACATTATATTATCACTTTTTGCAAGGTTCATTAAGATATTAGATGTTTTTTTAAGAGACATAAAAGTTTTATTATTAAATGAGCATTATGCCAAAATGAGAATCACATCACAGTCAATCTAATAAGAGACTCCAGACACAGAGAAACCTTACCCTTTGATAGATCCAAGAGGTCACAACACAGTGTGTGTCTTTTCAAGAATAGCTACCCCTCAAAGGAGAACTGACAGCACCATTTGTCACATGCATCATGCATTCTCTTGGTAATTGGTGTGACTATCTTCCTAGTTAATTGGTTTTATGTCAAGAAAAAACACTTTTTTACATCTTAAGTAGTTTTGCAACTTAGAGTGAGACAACAGATGAAGTTCAGATTTTATCCAACCACAGAGTAAGAGACCTGTCATACTTGATGAGAAAATTTCACACAGACATTCCAAGGTTTTTAAGCTAAGAAGAGGCTATTTAGCATTTAAAAAGATTTGCATGTTTTTCAAAGTAGTAGAGAAAAAATCTTCCAAATTCAAAGTAAATGTTCTAAAAATGGGATGAGGGGATTGATGAGGGTAAGGAAATTTCTAATTTTCATTGGGGAGAATTAAGTTTCTAATTTTTACTTTCCCTTATAGTACACAAGTAAAATACACACACACACACACACAGAAAAAAATATATGTATACATATATGGAACAAATAGGAAGCTTGCAACTGAATTTATATAGATATATGTATATATACACATGTGTATAAATATATTTAGAATGAGCAAGATGAACTTCTAGAATTCATATTTATGTAAATCTTTTGTCTTTTATATGCTCTATTTAAAAAATTTACTATGTCAAGGCTGTTATGCAATCCCTTTATGCAAGTAAAGGAATGCATAAGATTCCTTTTTGTCTTAAAATTTTTCTTTGACTTGATTTACTTTGACTACTCTTCTTTATGTTTAACATAATTTGACTAGACTTCTTTGTTTTCCTTCTCATTATGCTGCCTTTATTCATTGATATTTATTAACAGAGTAAGCAGAAAATATACTAGCTTTGTTCTTAAGAATTATTAATATTCAGCTACAAACATAACTTATCCCATCTCCTGAATTCAATATATAGATTCTACAAAAGGTTGAAGAAAATATAATAGCTTCAATAATTATGTGTTAAGTATGTCTTTATGGATCTAATGTAAAAATAAATAGTTTTGCTCACCAACATCTTAAATATATTAATAGTACTAAATTCAAGAGAGGTAAGTTTATAGCTTATTTCCAATTAACAAAAGGATCAAAATGTGAAGTACTTAAGTGCTGTGTCCTAAATAACTCCTAAGAAAAAAGTGACATTAAAATTAGAGGAATTGAATTAGTCTTATTTTAATTTCAAAGAAAAAGATATACTTTGAAATGTATAATAATTTGCAAATGGATACTAGAAGGTTTTCATTTCTAAAAGGCACCTGTATATATGTGAATTTCATAAATCCTAATAACTCAAAGTGTTTTTATTCCATACAATAAAATTGAAGCAACCTGAATAATTAATGCAAGTTTCACATTGGATATGTTCTATAGTGTTAAAAATGAGTAAAGTAAATGTACATTTTTGCAAGAGTAGTAAACCATATTAAACTATAAGTTGTAATTGATTTTTTTACATTATAAACCTGTTAGCTTATTAATCAACAGTATTATACAGAATACCATTTGATGAATAAAGAACTGGTGTTATGAATGAATTCAGATAAAACAGAAGCATAGATCACTTACCCAGGAAAATGAAAATTATCATGCTGGAAAACTCAGGTCTGTTCACCTGGAAAGGAAGCAGATACATTTATTCCAACTACCTTCTTAACAAAAATTATCTGGAGTTAGGATTTGGCTCCTACTCTCACTTGCTAAAAGCATCCGTTACTGTTTCAAATCAGTTTCTTATATCACCATTTCCTTACCAATATGTTCTGAGCTGTGAACTTCCCTAATTATGTCCAAATTCAATTATTTTCTTATGAGTGTACTGATCTCGGATATTACATTTCCAAGAAAGCTCATAGACCAGATAATAAGAGAAATGATATATATTCTGCACATTCTTAGAAAAGTACATATTTTTCTTCAACAAGAATACTAACTACAAAAACTCTAACACTAAGTTTTCCTAGATACTTGAATATGTTCTCCTTCCATTTCACTAAGTAACCTGATTCAGGCAATTTTATGTCATTTGTGGATGTGCTGCAGGAAAAAAAATAAAACCAACATATATAATTCAGGAACATATATAGAATTCAAGTTCCATTGGAACCACACTTCATCCTCCCAAAAAAGAAATGTTCTCTATATGGCTTGAAAGTTGTGCTGCTTCAAATTTAGTTACACAAACCCTCCAAATGCAATGCTAGAGAAAAGATTCTGTATGGTAAGACTGAAATCCTAACCCCCAAAGAAGTTGGCATCAGCAGGTAAAGTTATTGGGAAGCACTTAAGTCATAAGGGTAGAAGCTTTGTGAAGGAGATCAGTGCCTTATAAAAAGAGACTCTGGAGAGATTCCTACTGTTTTCATGTCTTGAGGACATGTTGAGAAGTGGGCCACTGTTAACCATGTATGTGATCATGTTGACACCTTGGTGCTACTCTTCCAGTCTTCAGGAATATGAGAAATAAATTTCTGTGGCTTATAAGTGATATAGTACATGGTACTTTTTTTGTGTGTTAGTGTATGGCTAAGGGATACACCAGTCCCCCAACAAACACATAATAAAAGGGTTCAGTCATTGAGGTGCACAAAGACAAACCAGAGTCTTAATGTGAAAGAGCTTCTATGAAATTAGTGTGCATAGAGAAAGAAGAAACAATAGTAGTATACCAATAAAACACCCAAAGTTACCTATCCCTTTGTGGGTAAGTACTCAGTAAAACAAGGTTTACCCACAGTATAGCCACTGATGTCCATGGTTAGGGTGCTGTCTGGCGGGGAACCATAGAAAGGAGGCAACAGGGACCAGGGAAGTCTAAGACCAAGAAGTAAAATCAAAATACAAAGCTCAATAATGGTGGTCACTTTCTACATGTCTCTCTTACTCATGTGTCACTTTCTCTCTAAGTCTTTTTTTCCCCATCTTTTTCCTTGTCTTTTATGACTCTGGTACAAGTCCAAACTCAAGAAACTAGTGAATTCTTCTCCTATGTGTCTCCCCAGACACATGTGTCTTCTGTGTTATATAGTTTCACCTTTCTGTTCAGCAACACTCAATGTTAAATGCAGGTATTTTCCCATTTTTTGAAGATGCCTCTGTAACATTGTTATAAAGAACCTGAATCCACAAGACAGCCATTCTTTATCTTTTCCTAATTTATCCTCCTCCTCAAAAAAGGTGAATGCTCATTGATTTCTTTGAGCTATTGTGGTCAGTAGAGTCCTTCCAAATATTTTTGCAAGGTATATTTTTATAGGATTATAAAGGAAATCTATTAAGTTAAAATGTATTTATAAAAATATTTTGAAAGCAAATGTGTGGGAAAGCAATATATGTGTTCTTTATTAAGAAAGATATCTATCTTTATAATTCTTAGTGTATATTCTTCAAATCATTTTACTTATTTTTTATTATAAGCATCACTACTATATGCTTCCTTACAGGTTTGTATATTAAAATGCTAGTAATGAAATATAATAACCAGCTGAAAGCATGATAAAGTATGCTGAAGCACAGTTACATAGAAATATAGCCTCGGGGTCTAGGATAACAACTTTCTAGAAAAATAACCCATGACATACTGACTCAGTTTACTGGAATGCAACCCAGTTCTCCTTGAATCTTCTTCATTCTATCTTTTGTCATGTCAGACCACATACTGCAATCAATGATAGCCTACAAGGAACACCAGTATATGTAAAGTGTATATAAAACCTTAACTCCCTGTTAGGGATACTCAGCCTTTGGATATGAATCCTCTGAGCCAGTATTGGTACTTATAAATCTGCTTCTTGCCAATCTGATGAGGATCCTTATTCCCTGACTGCCTGGGCCACTAACAAATCTTCCCTGATTGCCAGCCTCCATAGTTAGAGCAATGGCTGGGTACCATTCCTATTCCCTGATAGCCTTGGCCAGGTATGGTTCCCGTTCTCTGATTGCCTGCTTTCAGTAACATCTGTTTTATTTTTTTTCCTGATTGAAAATATCAAGAAGAAAATGTAGCAACCCTTACCACTTATGGGTAAGTGTAAAAACTAGTGTAAAATCTTGGTTATATTTCTTAGACTACCTACACACATACATGTAGAAATGAATATGAACCTTATGTCACATTTCTTAAGGCACAGACCAGACAGGATTACTCATAACCTGTAAATGAAAATGTGAACAAATATGGTGAAACTATCTATTATGAGTTTTCAGCTATTTTCATCACAACTCTGCCTTTACTTATTTACTTGTTGGATTTACTATATTAACATTTTTTTATACAAGGTTCTCCAGAACCTAAATATTAAAGCAAACTTAAATAACTCAAATTCTATGATTAGCACACAACACATGGGCGTTTTTTCCATATAGAGCCTTTTTTAAACACATGGAAATAACTTGTTTTTTGTAATTATACATGTAAACTATAATCATTGTTTAATATTAAGAAAATAAAGAAAATTGTAAGTAAGAAAAACAGTTTACTCCCTTTTCTAAAAAACTGAAACCTGTAGATATAGCTGAATTGCCTGATTCATACAAGAGTTAGCTGTTGAAATATTTCAAATAATTATGATTTATAAAGCTCGTATTTTTTTCAAATATTAAAATAAAAGTCCATTCTTTTTAAAAGTCTTGGTGAAGTCATACATTTTTTTCCTGTCCACCAAACCACCCATGTCCATACCCCATCTGCCTTCCTTCCTTCTTTACTCAAAAATAAACAGTTTGAGTTGATGTAGAACATTTGAATTCTTTCTAAACAAATTTGTGTAACTACACACCATATTTCAGTAATGCTATTTGGTTTGTTCCTTTAGCAATGCACCATGAACACTTTTCTATAAGTAATTATCAAACCTGCTATGTTTATGTCTATGGTTTTTCTATTATGTGATGTTTCAAACTTTAGCTTAATATTTACTCAATAAATATTAACAATACATTCCAGGCACAGATTTACATTAAAGTAACAAAAGAGACATAACCTTTGTCTTCTTGGAACGTATATTCTAACATGTCAACATGGGTGTAAAAAAATCAACTATGCCAGGCACCTGTAAGTCTAAGAAGAAAAAATACTCAGAACTAAAAAAAATACAAAATGCTGGTCCTTTCGGATGGCTCAGGACCTTGGAGAAGAACTTCAGCACACCCCGTCATGGCTTAGACTGCTGGCAGGGGGGTGAGGGGTAGGATGATTCCTGTACCCACAGAGGTCTCAGGGTCTCGGGGTCTCAGGTCCAGGGTCTCAGTCTTGGGAAGCTTATCTCTGCCTCCACATGGGCAGGGGTATGGGTGGGCACATCTGTCAGGGCTTGGGTTTGGGGGGAGCATCCCCCCCCGGTTTACTTCAACCTCAATCAGATCTTCACTAGCAATGAAAAATTCAGTCTCTCGAGTTCACATATAATGGAGAGGTAAAGAAATAATACATGTACCACCTGGGTAGGAGAAACAGCATGTTAGGAACCACTGAGATAAGAACGTGAGACCAGTGATTGTGGTGACTTGTCACAGCTTTCTACCTGCATTGTCTCTGGGGCTGGGGGACCATACCCCTGGTCCACAGTTTTATCACAAGTGAGACTTGCTCCTTTACCATTAACAGGGAAAGAAAGCCACAGAGATGTAGCTATGACCCTATGGCAAAACTGCTAACATGAGAGAGGAGAGGAACTAGACCAAAAACCTGGGGAAGTCTGTTCCCAGCAGGGCATGCTTCTGCTACCAGTGACTGGGAGTTGGGCTCCCAAACCAAGATATCAGAACTATATGGCACACAGCAGTACCACATGCCAGATACCAGATAGGATCCTGGAGAGCTGCACCATGCATTTGCTCTACAACAAGTTCCTGACATGCTTGGTCTGAGTATGTGTCTCAGTTACTCCCAGAGATCTGAATATCTTGGTCTGTTGTCCAGTAGTGCAAGTCAGCACCCAGTAAAAAAGAACATTGTTCCAGGAAAAAGAAGACCAGTGGACCACACATGGACCAATGACTTGCAATATGAGGAGTTGGAGTGACTGGAAGGGGTATGGGGAAGGGGGCGAGGGATGGTAGAGTAAGGAGGATCAGGTACAATTTAGAGGGGAGGGCCATACCTACGGGGAAGGACAATCATACAAATATGATCAATATTGTATGAAAAATACAAAATAATAAAAAATACAAAATGTTGAAGTTATGGGACAAAGAATTACTATATCAGATAAGTAGTGAAGGAACAACATGCATAGCAGAATAAGCAGTGGGGGATTTCAGGCAGAGGGACGAACAACTGCAAAGTCTTGGGATGCTTAACTGCTTGGTATGTTCAAAGCACAGCAAGCAGGCTACTGTAGTTTGAGCAAAGGGGAAAGTGGTAGGACATGGGTCAGGGGGGGTTGTGGGGACAAGTCAAGTTGGAATTTATGTTCTTACAACAGGGAATTTTATTTTTATTTGTTTGTTTGTTTATTTATTTTGAGACTAGGTCTCGCTATTTTTATCCGTGGAACCACAAGCTCACGTTGCCGAGGGTACCACAGACTCAAGCAATCCCCAGCCTCAGATTCCCAGGTAGCTGGGATTATAGGTGCATGCCACCATGTCCAGCTATTTTTTGGGACTAGGTCTCACTGTGTTGCCCCAGGCAGGGCTTGAAACACGACCCCTGGTCCCCACTGTGGCTTCCTAGGCTGCTGCTTACAGGCACGCGCCACCGTGCCCAGCTTGATTTTATTTTTATGCTAATATAATGAAAGCATTTAGAGCATACTGAATAGAATAGCAGTAAAATTAGCTTATTTTATTTAAAAGATTGTAATTGCTGCTCTGTGGAGAGTTAAATGAAAGGAGGAAATCTCCCTAGAAGGATAGTGAAAGCACTGGGATAAATGGAAGGATGAAATCATAAAGATGAAGAGGAGATAGGGAGGAATGGCCAATGGAGTGAAAAGAAATCATGAGAACAGAGCAACTTAGAAACCAAGTAAAGTTTCAAAGAGAAAGGTATAGTCACCTATGAGCAACCAATACAATGCGAATGCAGTTTTGAAGTAGCATTGTGGAGGATCTTGTTAATGATAATATTATGAAAACTATTGATAAGATCTGGGGAAAAAACCTAGATGGATTGGGTTCATGATTAAGTAGAATCAGAATTTATGACAATATTTGTTTCTTTTTTCAGGGTTATTGCTACAAAGAGAAGCTGTGGATAGAGTGGTATCTGGATTTGGATGAGAGGTTAATAGCAAGGTAACAGCAGTATTAGATTATATTAGCTCTACATCTGAATTGCACTTCCTGACTGCAAATAAACCCAAATTACTTTTTGAGTCACACCCATAACTTTGGCTGCTTTCTGCAATCCTTTTTCCATTTTTTTTTTAAATTTCTCCATGTCTCTAAATTAGAAGCACTCAACTTTTTATCTGTCAGCAGTATCATTTCTATTTGTTCATTCTCATTTATATTAGACATGTATCTGTCTGCTGCTTTTACTGGAGTTGTTAATATACTACATCATTTCAAATAGATCACCATGTCTTTTTAAAATTTTTATTTCTTTGGGCTGTCTTTTTGTTCTGCCACTGTACAAGTTCTAATCACTCTCCACCAAATATCCATGCCACCGCATCTTTACTGCCTTTTAATTCCTGCCTGATAATGACTTCATCTACTTAATGAAATCACTATTAAAAATCTTATCAATGCCCTTTAATTTATTCCTCTTATTATAGATTTTAAATATATTCAATTTCTCTGTTGATGTAAAGTTTATTTCCAACTCATAATGGAATTGCTACTAACAGCCAGAGTTGATAATGCTTAAACCTGAAGCTTTCCATGTAATCTCACCCTTCATTCATTGAGAAGCTCAGACCAAGCTTTCATTTAGAGAGCTCTCTGTCACTGCTCCAGGTAGTGGTGGTATTTACTAGGATTATTACCAAAAAAATACTGAATGCTGTTTTCACTTTTTACCTTTTGTTATAAAAGCTAAAGACCTCTTAGACTTTTTTTTTTTCAGTTAGTACAATATAGGTACAAATGTAGGCCATTCATAAAAATGCGAAGGTAGAACATGAATTTCAAAATTTTGGGGTATTTATGTTGGTATTTTCTACTCATTGCTTTTCTATTGTTCACTTTTCTAGTTATTTTTTGAATTAAATAACGTAATTATAGTTAAAAGTGTATCTAAATCAAGTATTATTTAAGAACGTGTCTTAGCTTTTGGGCTAATATCTTTTTAACAGATACTATACACTACAATGGTTCAAGGTGTTTTAGTTGTAGTGAGTCATTTATACCTTAAAAGAAACTTATTATTCTTTGAAAGCAGCAATATTATTATCAAAATATTGTGATATTTCAACTGAGATAGAGAGAGGACAACTTTACAAGATTTCTATCCAAAAACTAGGCTATCCAGCCTGTTTATTTTCACAATCACTGTACCATGCCAATTTCATTTATACCAAATTATTAAGTTGTCTAATAACACCTCTACCTTCCTGACTTCACTAAGGCTTGTGAGTGGCAAAATAAATTAACAATTATTTCAATGCCCCAATAGACTAAGAAGATCACTTATATTCCATTTTTATAGGACACAAAGTATTTACATATATATTTAAAATATATACAATTTTAAAGTACTGTTTATTATGTTACTTTCTATAAAATGCTAATGTTGCCTGCCCACTTACTTTGCTTTCATTTTTAAAATTTTATACTTTGTATTTTTCTCATATATTGTTCCCATTGAGATGATCTGAACATGACAGTGTATAAGTTTATGTGTTGATTTGACACATTTATATACTTTAATATGAGCAACACTGCAGCAGTACCTAACATTTCTATCACCTGGCATTATTTTCTTTTATGTGGTAAGAACTTTTAAAGTCTAGTTTCTAAGCAACTTTGAAATATAGAATACAACAGAGTAAGTCACTTATGCTATAATTAGATTTTTGGAATTTGTTCAATTTATTGCAAGCTTGTATACACACTGGCCAGTATTTCCCGAATGCTTTCATCCCCAAGCCTGGTAACCATCATCTGGTTCTTTCATTCTATAAGATCGTTGTTTTTTTTTTTTTTTTTTCTGATTCAGCATATAAATGATAACATAAAATATATGTCTTTTTCTACTTGACTTATTTTATTTTACTTGATCTTAAAATCCATCTATCTATGACAGCATTGATTTTTTTTTCCTCATGGCAGAATAATATAAATCTAATTATGCATTTTCTTGACTCATTCATGTGTTGGTGGACATTTCTGTTTGTATATCATGATTTTTTTTTCTGGAATGAATAAAAATGCTCCCCCAAAATGCAATATATAGGAGTACAAATATTTGTTTGATACTCTATTTTCATTTGCCCTGGATAGAGACTCAGAAATAGTATTACTGGATCATTGGCAGTTCTATTTTTAATACTTTTATGATTTTCCAGTTTTCTATAGTGTCTGTACTAACTAGCAGTCCACCAACTGTGCACAAAGGTTCCCTTTTTTCCACATCCTCATCAATACTTGTAATCCGTCTTCTTGGTGGTAGCCATTCTAACAGTTGCAAGGTGCATAGTGGTTTTGATTTGTATCTCCCCAATAATGATATTGTATATCTTTTATTTACCTGTTGGTATCTGAATTTGTTCTTTAGAATAATGTTCAGTTCCTCCCCAATTTTGAAAATTAGATTTTTTTATCAAGCTTTTTATATACCTTGGATCTTAACACTTTATACAATACATATTTTGAAACAATTTTAACCCATTTCATAGGTTGCTTTGTTATTTTATTGATTTTTTCAGTGCAAATACTTTTTACTTTGACGTAATTTCACTTGGAGACTTTTGCTATTGCTTGTGCTTTTGGTGTCATATACAACAAAATCACAAGCCATCGCCAAGATAATGCCACAGAACTCATTCTCCTTTTTTGTAGGAGTTTTATAATATCAAATCTCATAAGAAAATCTTTAATTCATTTCAAGTTTTGAGTGGTGTAAGTTTTTAGAAATATAGAAATCCAGTTTTTCCCAGCACCAGTCTTGAAGAGACCAGCGCTCCCTGATTGAATATCTAATTGTCCCTATCAAATATTAGTTGACTGCATATGTGTAGGTTTATTTCTTTGCTCTCTATTCTATGATCTAAGTTCTATGTCTAGTTTTATGTTTGCACCAGACTGTTTAGATTACTATTACTTTGAATATAGTTTGAAATCAAGAAATGTGATCCCTCCAGCTTTTGTTCTTTCACAGTATAGGTTTTGCTGTCTGTGATCGTTAGTAACTCCATACAATTTTTATACTATTTTTGTGGGGAAAAAATGGAACTGTGAAAAGTATTTCATTTAATCTATATGTCACTAGGGAATTGTCAATATTTTAACAATATGATACATCTGAAACATGAACATGGGTATTCTATTTGTGTCTCCTTCAATTTCTTTTATCACAGTCTCACAGTTTTAAAGGTGCAGATCTTTTATGTGTAAGGTTAAATTTAGTTCCAATATTTTTCTGTTTTTGATGCTATTATGACCAGGATGGTTTTACTTATTTCCTTTTATTCAGCTGTTTTATTTTTAGTGCACAGAAATAAGACTGATTTATGTATGTTGATTTTACATTCTGCATATTAAATTTGCTCATTAGCATCATTTTGCTGAATCTTTAGGATTTCCTTTATTGATATCACATTACCTGTAAATAATGACAATTTTAATTCTGCCTTTCAGTTTGGATGCAGTTCTATCTTGCCTGAGTGCACTATGATTTTCACTACTAGTTGAATAGAAGTGATGAGAGTAGACACCCTAATCGTAGATAATAAGCTTTCAACTCTCATCATTCACTTTGATCAAGCTATGCTTTTGTTATCTATGACCTTTATCAGACTAGTATATTTTCCTTCTATTCACAATTTATTGTGAATTCTTACCGTGAAAAGATGTAATTTTTCAAAAGTTTTTTTCTGATTTATTCCTCTGTCATTTCTTCTCTTGATTTCCCTGTTTTAGATCACAGCTTGTTAATTTAATTTTAAAAAATTTTCTTCCTACATAAAATATTATAACTCTTTCAATGTACCCAAATATCTTGCTTTTGTTTAAAACACTCCAGATTTGGCAATCACAGATTTCAGACTTTTCTTCCTCCCAAGGCATGGGACAAGAGGTTTAGGAAGCTACCAGGCTTAGGCACAAAAATGGAATGTTGATTTTCAATTGTTCTCAGGGTTGTCCTTTGAGAGGTAACTGTCCAATTGTAAGCTGCACCACTGAAAAATCTGTAAGGTTTGGATCTGGGATAAATTTTGATGTAAAATTCCTCTGGATGTTAATTATATAGTCTGCTCTCTCCCATTTATTATAGACACTCAAATACACCCTGGTAGAGAGAATGATAGAAGAGAATTCTCAGTGCCCGTGTTAACGCATAAAGGCCATCATAAGTAGGGAAGCAGCTGGCAGAGCAGTCTATCATGGCCCAGGTGGTGTCAGATTCTTGGCTCTAAAAGTAGAAAATTGGCAAAGTGTTTGGGTGCCTGAGGCAGCATACACTGTAAGTAGGAGGTGGGGGCAGGGAAAAGGCATTGCTTGGGCTTAAAAGATGAAGAAAACAGCTCACAGAAATGTCTATGGAAATTTGCCTCCTCCATAAATGCACACCATCAGAAAAATATATGCTAACAAGGGGAGGATATGTTCTCAAGCATATGTAAAACACTTCAACTACTAGAACAACATTACCTCTATTAAAGGGGAGGGTGGCTGGGATCCACTCTAAATACATTTGAACATTCATGTGATTCTTTATCCAAATATTAAATCTGATCTTTATTTTTGCCACTGCCTTGGTTCAGATTCAATCATTATTATTGAGGATAAATAGGTCAAAAATACTTATTTGAACTTTAAACTTCAAATTTACCAACTCGAGAACTACTAATACTTTTCTGAACCCACAGAAAAGTTTGCTATTCTTTTATGCCATTCTTTTATATGGACTCCCTAGCTTTTTTCCATCACCAAGTTTTAAGTTTCTTTAAATATTATAAAAGTTTTAAAAATATCTATTAACTACCACCCTACTAATATCATTTTATCTAAATTCCTTAAAAGGACCATGCAATTCCTTAAAAGGACCATGCTGTTTCACTTATGTATCCTACTATATGCATTTGGTCCTTTTGCTCTGAATACCTTTCTGACCTCTGCTTTCAGACTTCAGATACCCTTTCCCTTCCAAAACCATCTTCTTCTGTACAGAGCTAATAGTTTTATCCTATCCACCTTGCACTTCAAATTTTATTTTTATTTTGTTTACATTTTTACAATAATGGTGAGTTTAATGTGGGCAGGGGCTTAATCCTTTTAGTCTATATAACCTTGTGAGTACAGTTTAGATAACTAGTAAACACTCAGTTTTCTTTGTGAATACTGTCTGATTTTTAAGTTTTCAAAATTAAATGAAGTAAAAAGCATTGTATTGGGGTCCTGTAATTCATCAACAAGGTTTTACTGATTCACTGAAGCTATGAGATACTGTGCTAGGCTCTGGGGAATGACACACTAATCTAATGAATACAGGCTAATTTATGATTTAAATGGCATAAATGCTAAAAAGGAGGGGACAAAAGCCTCAATCACAAAACTCAGACCTATAATTTATTGAGAAGAAAACTGATACTGCAGGATTCTGAAAGGATAGCTGATAGATCATTGAAATAATATGAGAGGGCAGTATTTTTATCTTCTAAAAATATATTTACCTTATTCATCTTTAAAAAAAATACAACAAATGATTTGAAGGATCAATTGTAAAGAATTTAAATATTATTAGCATCTCATCTCAAAAATCATTTCTGAAAGCTTTTTAAAATAAAATTGATTGAAGAGACTCTTTAACCATTTGGTGTAGAAGGTGACCAGATTCCTTTTGGGGTTGGGGGGGTGGTCCTGAAATATATGAATGGAGATATTTTTACTTAAACTGTGACATAGCAGAGAAAATAATCTGTGGAATCTGGAGCCAACAAAATCTCTTACACACAAGCTAGTAATTGAAACTAGGATACCAACTTGCCTTTGTATCTTATACATATGTTTAAGTTCTACTCCTCTCTATGATATAATTTAGTAATTAAAAAATATATTATTTACTACAGTGATAGCAGTTCAAACTTATTTTCATGTTGGCTTATTATTCATCCCCTTAAAATTTTCTAAGAACTTTTGTGTTCTGTGTTTTCAAGCAGATATCCTTTGTATTTATTTGTTCTGAAAATAATTTATGTACAAAATATAACTAAAAACAAAAAAGTACCAGGGCATTGAGGCCAATAGAGTAGGGTGATAAAGTCACAAGGGTTTTTGTCAATACAACATTGGCCATGACATATCATGTATTTATCTTATAATGTGAAAAATGAGGTTACAGATTTGTACTAATCCTTTTAGCAATTTGAAAAATTACCATAATTTTAGAAATTTGCATAATTCTGAATATTCTTAAAATAAAAGAACATATTCCTGAGATTAAGTTTAGTCAGAAATTTGTCCTTATGTAATCCTTGTTAGAATCCTTCAAATGCCATGAGTGATGTCCTCAACAGTTAAGTAATATGAAGTAAAAAAGTAAGACCGTGTTTCCACAAAATTGTTTCCCAAAGTGTTTACTGATAGAGATGTTGATAGGATAGGCAAAAATGATAGTGAGTTCTGAAAGTTCTCATTACCTCCAGTTAACATCTGAGTATGGAATTCAATTTGTGTAGGTAAGTCTCAAGTGCCACCATCTGGTGGTGGCAGTTTCCTTTTTAGTCCATAAGTAGTTTTATTATCTAAGACTGTTAGATGACATTTTTTACATGGGAGAATACTTGTGAATCCAGACTAGAACTTGAAATGCAGTTATTTTCCCAGAACAGAGAAGAACAAAGTCATGTAATTTAAATCACAGGAAACTGGGACGAAGTTAACATTTTTTGAAATGGAGAAGTCAAGTGAGTTCAATGGCTAAAATCAAACACTGTACATTCTAGTCAGAAAGCAAGCGGGAGCTACTTGTATTACTATAAATATTTCTTCAATATGTGGTAGAGTTGAAATTAAAAAAGAAAAGCAAATGGTTGGCTCCCAAGAGTTCTACGCAAAATATCAGAGGACAAATGCTGTCCCAATCAGCTGAATCAGAATCCCGAGATTCACTCTAGATCAATTAAAATAATGCACTGGAGTGGTGTCAGAAGATCTATATTTTTAATGAGTCTCAGTTGCTTCAGAAGCATGATTAGTTAGTAGTTCCTGACATAAAGTCTTGCAACAACAATTTTAGCTTAGAAATAAAGTATAAGCAACACTGTAGCCACTTTATAATGTCCCAGTAAGTCACTCACAGAAAACCCAGTTTTAAGCAGCACCATCATGATACACCTTCCAAGATCACCTGAATAAAGATAAACACCAACACAATTGGGTGAGCTCTCTAGCTCTATGGTGACCTTGATTTACACTAGTTAACATCTTAAAGCAGGAACACCAAATTGTATGCACTTATTGAGTAGTGGCTTTTCTGGGGCAGAGTTATACAAAATGATGCTACTTACTGATAATATTTAAAGCTCTTTTCTCATAGTAGCAGTTTGCAAGCTGTTTCGGTGAATACTCCTAGCACTGATAGGATTTATCAGTTATATAAAATATGGACTATCATTCTGTGCTCCACAACTGGGAAAGGGATGCTATACCTAGCAGGTGCGAACATTGTATTAAATCAAATCTTTGAAATATTTACAGAAGGGGACAGAATCTATAACATGCCATCCAGCTAGAAAAAATAAATACTTGTTAGGAAAACATCTTTGCAGATTCTGACTCCAGAAAAAATATTCAACTTCTAAACTAGCAAAAGCATCAATAACAGGGGTTACTTGGACCTTGAGAAAAGAGGTAAGGACATGGTCTGGTTCCTGAAAATTTTGCATTCAACGATTTTAATCTGCATATAAATTGTTGATGAGTGTTAGGTATAGAGAATTTTTCCACAATAATATTTATAATGCTGCCAACTATGAGCATAACCTGCTGACAATGACTTAATTTAAATTGTGATGGAGCTGGGGTGTTTGTGGTGAGCACCAGTAATATCAGTTACCTGGGAGGCTGAGGCTGGGGATCTTTTGAGTTAGTGGGTTCAAGACAACCCTGGGCAACATAGGAAGAGCTACTCTCTTAAAAATAAAAAATAAATAAAATTTGTAAAAATAATAAATTGCGATGGAATGCGGGAAATAATGTCTTTCCAATATGTTCAATACCCTGATTTCACCCCATTCAGCTATGTGCAATACAAGTCATTAGACAAACACAATTTCAGGTTAAATGTTAAGAAGAAGATAGCCTCTTTCAATGGGTATATAGCAAACAAAATATTTGACACTTGATATCCTGATTCTATTGGTAAAATAACATAAAAAAACTATAAATTATTGATACCTTCTTACAATGATAAATCCTAAAGGGCTAGCCTTTATTTTCACATAAGGAAATTATACCTTAAAATTAGTGGCATACACACTATGGAAAGCTGTGTGGAGGACCCTCAAACAATTGAAACTAGCACTACCATTCAACTCAGCAATCCCACTACTGGAAATTTACCCAATGAATACAAAAGCACTAATCCATAAGGACAGCTGTATGTGCATATTTATTGCAGCACTATTACAATTGCCAAGATATGGAAACTGATGAATGCCCCAAAACTGATGAATGACTGAAAAAGATGTGGTATATTTATACAATGGAATATTATGCATCAGTGGAAGCAGACAACCTTATGTTATTTGCAGCAACATAGATGCAGCTAGAAGGCATCATCTTAGCAGAAATAAACCAGAAAGAAAAAGAAATAAGGGATGGTCTCATTTATATGAGGGATTTAAGAAAAACAAAGAAAGAAACAAATGGACAAGAAAAATATAGAACTGCCAAAAATATAGAATGAAACACAGAACGAGAGAGGGAGAGGAAGAAGAAAATGGGGAGGGGGAAGGCACAAAAGAATGAGATCATTCATGGATGATAAGGTGATGGGAGAACCTCAGGTTAAACAATGGTGTTTAATATATATTAATGGTGTTTATATATATATATATATATATATACATACATACACACATATATGCACACATATATATGTACAATCAATAAAAACAAATAAAGCTAAAAAAACTTAGTGGCATGCAGACGCAAGGGACTTTTTTACTTGTATAAAATAGGTACTTTGTAAAGGGAAAGGTATAGCTTTTTATAAAAATATTCTAATTAAATCAATGACATTAATTGTTAAAAGCCAAAGTATTAGACAGAGCACATGAAAATTCCTTCTCTTAGAAAAGGAAAACTTCAATGGGATTAATTTTATAATCAAATGAAGGAAGCTCTGCTGGATTTCATGATACCAAAGTATGTTAAATGTTATTACAACATTTCTCAACAGAAGGAGAAAAGCCCCAGGATTTATGAAGTAAAAGAATCCCAAATGCAGATGCATTTGAAGTGGATAATGTGCTATTTAAAAAAGATGAATAAACAGGGATGTTATTAACAGTTAATCAAGATAAAAATGAGAATATCTACTGCCCCAAGCATACAATTAAAAGTTGGGATTAGATAATATATAGAGTTATGGAAGATTTGCAAAATCAAATTAAGTGAAGTTATATGGTCAAAAAGAGAACTTACAAATAATGAAATTATTTCCAGATCTGCTGCTGATATAGGAGGAAAAAATAATGGGCTCGTGATAGTAACGTAAGAAAGGTGATGTAATGAATGCCACAGCAAATTTTCCACATAAAGGGGTCCTGGATTATGTCCCAAATAGAGAAGTGACTGACTTCACTGGCCTGGAAATCCAACTCAATCAGACTTCTTGGTGTTAGAATCATGTCCGCACTGCTCTGGGACAATATGCTCTCTGCTGTACACATGGCCATAATCGTCACTAGGACATGAATAGACATTTTGCAGTCGAATGTTCTACCCCTGAGCTATACCCCCTGAATAGATATTTTGAAGTAAACAGTGTCTAGTATTACATGTGGTGACACTAATATGGGAAGGGAGGGAATTTCAGGATGTCCCTGGTGAAAAATGGGCCTAACATAAGGTAAAAGAGGAAAGGTTTGTGTTGATCCTTTGGGGTTGATGAGGGAAGGAAGCTGATGTGGGAATATTAAGTGTGAGATTAAAGGACAGATAAGCAGACAAGACTGCATTTCAGCAGTGGGTCAATTGTTGAAGGAAATGAGGTGTAAAGTGCCACCTTTGGATAATCAATGAGAGTGATTTGAAAAATCTTGTCACAAGACCACAGAAGAGTGAAGCACATTTCTGATGGGTGCATCATTCACAAGGACCCAGGACTGAAGAGTAGGATTTTAAGTCACAGGTAAATATATGTCAGGGCGGCTGAGACTGCAAGGTCAGTGACCATGAACACCCCTGATGGGGCCAGGATTTACTTAAGAGGAAAAGTGGTGTCATATGAACCTGCAATTGATGCTGCTATCTCTCCTTTTGAAAGTGCTCACATGATGGGAATTGGTATTCTCAACCTATAGTTTACTTTGAGTTAAAAAAAAAAAAAAGTGATGTGTTTAATAGACTGAAGATATAGTATGCTTTGTTCATAGTGGGAAGGGGGTTTCCCAGGGAATATGAGAAAGAGCTAGAAGAAAATAGAACAAAAGGGTGAGCTGGGGAAAGAATTTTCATAGATTATTAATACATTAATTAATTTATTTATCAAGTAATTTCTACTTGACAGTCACATACTAGGAATCAGAAGCTAGAGAAGATCCCTGGAATCAGCTGGCCTAAGTTCTTAACAATTAATGACATGACATTTTGGAGGAGATGGCCAATAATAGTCTTTTCATTGCATTGCACAGCTGTAACCATGTGAATGCTAGTAAGAAAATAAAAATCAAATAATAATAAAAAACGCCAAAAGCATAAAGGGAAAAGGATGTACAGAAATTAGAAATATGAGACCTGGATATGTAAAAATAGTGGAGAAAATGAATTACTGACACAAAAGATACATTTTAAAAAGAGAAAACTAAATGAAAGGAAATCTTTAGATGACTGAGACACAAAATTAGTTGTGGAATGTCCTCAGACTGTCTAATTGAGATACATGTGTGTGTATTGTTAACATTCTGGAGTGATGACTTTTTTCATTTATTAATGAATATTCTACATTATTTAGATGCACCTTTGTAAACATGTTCTCCACTTTATATTTCTGAACTGTAAGGAGAGCTTTTACATCTGTGCTCCTGTAAGAAAGAATATTTCTTCTTTCTGGAGATGTCCTAGTTATCACATCTGCAACAAATTAAGCTTCATGTTGCTGTGAGCTGTTAAGTATTTCCCAGTCCCACAAACATTGTTTGCACTATTTTCTCTCTGGGAATTAACATATCAATTCTAACATTGTGAAATTAATAAGAGATTGATTATATAATAAAATTATTTTTTTTCCAAAAAATGGACTTGTATTTTTCTGATAATATATAAGGCTGAGATCTATGAAAAATAATAGATGAAACATGTTTTGTTTACAAAGGTGGCATAAACACTACCTCCCTTAGTGTCCCTAGAGAGTTGGCCAGGCCTTGACCTAAGATTCTCAATTTTGGGATCCATTCCAAGATGAAGCACTAAGCTTAGCTAAGGATTGGGAAAGGAGGTGATGGAGATCCAGAGGCAATGGTAAACACATATTCTGGAAAAAAAAAAGATTTTTTTGGATGTAAAAATGTAACATATTTTTGTTTTCTTGGACTTTGCTTCATTTAGTCTCAAATTAGCCATCCACCTGACTCTCAGTCTCCTCAGGAGATAGACAAACCTGAGGTGATGAGTCAACCTATTGGCTGGGATTTGCCTAAAGGAATGTCAGTGGAGCTCTGTGGGACCAGCAGAGTAGGGGGTGGAGGGTTGTGGAGGTAGCAGGGATGTGGGGATATGGCCTCTGCTTGTCTTGAGAGTAGGACTGGGGAGATAGAGAAAATGCTTGCTGAGCACTGAACATAACGTGAAAAATGTGCTTCAAGAAAATCTTTCTCTGTTGCCTCCTTTCCACATGGACAAAACTGAAGATGGGTTACCTGTTTTTAGGTCTAATCTGAGGAGGAGTGGCCTGTTCCTAGCTTGTGCTAATGAATTACTCAAAACAAATGATCTACTATAGAAATAACTAGTCTTCCTGGCATTTTACTGAATGCTTCACTTTGTCTTACAAAATCACCACATATGCAAGTCCTTTCCTTAGGAGTCAAGTATTTGCCTTGTCTATTTACTTTTACTCTATTTCTGTTGTGTTAGAGTAAACAATATTGCATAAAAGCTGATTCTTAAAGTTCTTCATATTTGATTCTGTAATTTATCAGAATCATTTAGGTAAATACAATGTAGAAAACATACATTTAAAATTTATTATTGAATAAACATTTGTAGTACTTTAAAAAATAAAAATTTATCACTGAACTTAAAAGTCTTAAAAAGTTTTACATATAATGACCAAGAATAGAATTGCTTACTACATAAATTATATATATGCTATACCTCCTAGTCTACTAATAAACTAAAAATCACAAGGCCATCTGTTTCTTAGTCAAAGCAGGACTAAATATTTTGGTGCAAAAAAAAATCTCCAAAATTTAGTACTCTATGTGGTTGTACATAATCTTTATGCAATATTTATATATTAATTTTAACTGTATTTATTATAGTATCAACTCTTTAAAATAACATTAGAAACCTTTTATATCATGATTATTCCTGGTTATATAAACTTACTGAGACAAATATTTTGATCATTAGGTACTGCACCAGAGGGTTTAATTCAGTCCTTGACTGCAAAGATCGGACACTAGTTATGAATGAATATCCAACTTATCTAATCAACAACAACAAAATTTTTCACACAACAGAGAGGGCAGTGTGAATATGATTATAGAATTCTCAATATAGTTTTTACTTAAAAATTATATAACAAGCATCTTTCACAGTTGTTGTGCGATCACATTAGGTTTGATAAACGTCATGAAAACATAGCAAATCAGACATAAAGAACTTTAAATGCATAATTGTTAAACAACTGACAGGGAGTTACACACATGGGACACAACTATTATAGAAACACATTTCATGAAAAACATAAAAGACATTCGAACGTCGTTTATAAAGAAAAACTTAGATAAAGCAATTCGTGGCAAGTGGGAGGTTATCTTCACCTCCTACTAACAGTTCTCTAGAAAATAATCCCCCCCCCCGCCGCCGCCCCGAATTTTGGGAGTCAAGAGTACTTTCTATGTCTTTGTTCTTCATTTAGCTTGGTACATAGATAATAGAACAGATTTCTCTTTACATATTGTCTCTGAAAAATTCTATTTTCTTGCTTCATGCCATTTGAAAACTAATTACATATTACCTAGTGGAATTTCCTTTTTTTCTATTTTTTTAACTTATAAATTTATGAAATAAAAAAGTCATGTGCTGTAAAATTAACTGGAATTGAGGGATTGAAACTCAATTGTTTTGACTATACAGATTTTTTTTTGAAATGCAGTAGATTACTATGATTTATTTCAAGTGTAAAACATTCTACTACACTATTGAAATAACGAGACCCCTCATAAGTTGCTTTGATAAACTTTTTTGAGCTTTGTCATTCTGAATTTCAGGATTATGCATATTCAGACTACATTTTATTAGTTATTGTCTGTATCTTCATTAAGCATGAGCATTGGAAGTGAAATGCACTGTCACTGTACCTATTATGTTTGCAATTAACTTAGCAATGATTTGTAATAGTTCTTTAAAATCCAAGGAGCACTCCAAATGTAGGAAAAATTTAGAGGTCATTTTCCTCAGAAACTAGGAGTCAACTTTTGCTAAGAACAAATGAATTCAAATATCAAAGTTCTCGTGGGTTTGTAAAAATTCAGAAATAAGGAAATTCAAATAAATTCTATTTTAGATAAAATTATCCTTATTCTTAACAAAACTTCAATAGCATTTTACATTGTATTGAAATATAGCAAAAAAAAAACATATTGTCTATAGCATAAAAGTCACAACACAGTCTTTCCAGAAGGAGTCCTCTCATTTGTGTTATTAGCACATAATGAGGTAATTAGTTGACCCTCTGTTCCATAGGATTGAAAGATTGAGACCTGCTTCTTTACCATTTGTCCTGTTTATGAAGCCAAACTAAATCCAGACCTAGAAGGATTTCAACATCAACTGGCTGAGAACAAGGCAGATTGTTTACTATTCCATTCCACAGTTTCTTTATGGACTGGTGTGTGTTTTTCTTCCAGATAATGATCATTCTTAAAAATGACTTTGCAAGACTTCAGTATCAGTAAGTGTAAATATAATTGGAGATTTGACAGTTTTAGATAGGAACTCAAGTCATCCAGGTAGCCAGAAAGCACACAAGTATTATGAAGCTTTATGAAGAATCAGTCTTCTCTCACACTGTACTTGTAACACAGTGGTAAAATTTTCATAAACCATTATCTCTGAGTGAGATGACATTGAGTGACATTCAACATTTGCTTCTTCTTTCACACCTCCAACCAGGCTGACAGTAGTGATGAAGATGGTCCCTGCTGTAGATACCTGTGCATTAAAATACTTTATTTCACAAGAGCTAATAAACATGGGCCAGATGGTATTCTTAGGCACAGTGATTCTCAAAATTTAAAGTGCTTCAGAATCACCTGTAGGGTTTGTTAGCTCACAGATCCTTGAATACCACCCCTAACGTTTTAGGTTCATAAACAGTGGGTAGATTCCCACTTTAGGGTGGGAATTTACATGTCTAATATGTTTCCAGGTGATACTAATGGTTCAGAGACCATGGTTTGAGAATCACTGATTTCCAGCCAAGAAATTCTAAATAACTTTAGCTGTGTCCTTAACACAAGAACGCTCGCTCACTCACTCACTCACTCACTCACTCACTCACTCACTCACTCACTCACTCACTCACTCACTCACTCACTCACTCACTCACTCACTCACTCACTCACTCAGATAGTTCTGATAATAAGCAATATATTTCAATAAATCTTACAAGAGAACTTTTGCTTTGCATTGTAAAAGTACAAACAACCGCACATGCTATATATGAAAGCAACTTAGAGATAATTTGGTTTTATTACTTTTTCTGAACTGATAAGTTGGGAAAAAGCAAGAAAAAATAAATTTTATCTTCTATGAAAATATTAGTTTTCATCTTGATTTCAATAAGAACACCTGCTACAATGAGAACATTTAGCGAATATTTTTCTTGTAACTTAATTTTAAAGTATTTGAATCATAAGAATGGCATTTTGTAAAGGAACATATTTGAAATCTTCAGTGTTTTGAGACCCAGATCTTATATTTCTAATATATACTCTACCTCTATTCACTTGTGTGAATTGAGAGCAAGCGCGTCCACTCTAACCTCCCAGCCCTCTGCTGCCCACCTGGGTGGAATTCGTTGACACGGCAGCTTCCTTGCAATTAAATAGTAACAAAAAAGTGCAACCTACTACCAGTGTCCAGTGCATCACTGCAGGATTCTGTTCCTCAGAGAGGCTGGGCTGCCAATATGTCTTTCTCAATAGACAGCGCTCTTTCGAAGGCACTTTTGCATCTACAGTTACGTCATTTTCTAGCGCGTAGCACAGTGAATGCTTTCTGCTATATGATAAATGATTATGATATTTAAATAAATGCAAATATATTTACTGTCCAGTATTTATGGATTAACCTCGCTAACGTGGGACAAAGGTGTTATTAATATTTATTATTCCTTTTCTTTGTAAACTGCGCTCTTAATCCAGTAAGGCTGACTGCATAGATGTTATTGGTTAGAAAAATTTAGTTAAGTGATTTTATCATGTTCTTAAATGTTGAAGTCTTTTTTAATAAATGGAAAGTATATATCCATAGTTATTCCTAATGTTTTATTTTAAATAGAGTCTTACTGGCCATCGGTTGAAATGAGAAAGTTCTGTGAAGGTAAAACTATAAATGTGAGAAAATTATGTAAATGAGTTATAACATTAATGGAAAATAAAGCTTCCTAGTATTTATTTTATATGCTCTTAAAATAGCCTATGAATCCTCTAATCAATATGCTCTTTTAAAATAAATATTATTTAAGATGTCATATCAAAAGACAATCATTTGTGATTTTTTTAAAAAAGATAAATCAACTAACATATCGACTGTTAACTCAGAATTAGTAATTACTACTTCCTTTTGTAGCCCAAAGGCTAAAATCATTGGATAAATTTTGACAATTTTTAGCAACCAATTTTAAGGTGAGAATTTAGAGTATCAATTAGTATTGGAAATGTTCAAACCTGTTAATTGATACAGATCATATTATATGAACTAAAATGAATAAAACTGAAATAAATTCAGCTGAAGTTTAAATTTCTAACATGTTTTCGAGTCCCACCCAGAGCAACACAGAGAGACCTAGTCCCAAAAAATAGCTGGGCGTGGTGGCACGCTCCTGTAATACTAGCTACCTGGGAAGCTGAGGCTGGGGTTGCTTGAGTTTGTGGTACCACAGGCAATGTGAGCCTGCGGTTCCACGGGCAAAAAAACAAAACAAAACAAAACATAAATTTCTCACATGTTTAAGTCAGAAATTGAGAAACTATTTTAAACTAGCTTTTTATTTCCAAAGGCAATTGATTTAAAAAAAAATTCACAAAGTGTTTTAGCTTCAGCTCATTAGGATAATAAAATTTCTGTGTACAGAGACTTTTAAAAAAGTATAGTTTTACTCAGGTATCCTTGTCATACGAATAAATATTCTACCAGTTTTGAAGTGGTCCTGATCCATTGGCTGCGGGGAGTGTGCTTATGCTGGTGAGCACAACTTGCTCAGAGAGTTTTGAAATGTTATCAAAGTTGCTGATCTGGGTGGTCAGAGACTTCCGGCTCTCCGTGCTTGTTCTTCCCCTTGTGAGCCTATCCTCCTGACGATGGTGAACTCCAAGGCAACAGCAAGAAAACGCAGCTTTAAATTCCTCTCGAAATTTTCCTGGCAAACCAAGGAGAATGAAAGGAAAAAGAATTATGCATAAATATACTTTTAAAAATCATGGACAGGGTACCGATGAACTGTTCCCTTGAGCCAAACTAACAATGAGGTGCAACATTTTACCAAGATGGGAGAAAAAGAAAATTGCATTACTGGATGCTAGGGAGACTTCTGAAACAATGATATATTTCCATAAAATGAGACTGCTTTTCATCTGCGATTTTGGCAGTTGTTTCATTCCTTTAGTGTCATACCTCCTATATTTAAGGATGTGAAATTGACTACATAACTATAATAAAAGTGACCATCAGTAGAAGGTGGTCAACAGATGCTTACTCATTTTAAAAATGATAAAACCTATGTTGTATATAGTCAAAACTAGAGCTATTACTCCTGCATTGTACTCTGAAAAAACTTTTTCATTGACACAATCAGTTCAACAAAATGTCTAGGAAAATACTTAAATTATCCAAAACACTTCTAAAGTTTCATAATCTGCATAATATAGAAACCAAAATGGAGGAAGAGTAAACAACTTTGGAAGTTGTTCCTTGCCAATAAATTACTGATATGAAATTGGGGAAATGAAAATGAATCAATCACCTTTCAAAGGGTAAATGAGTGTTAGGAATTATCATTTCTTCTCTTTAAGTCTCATTTTCCCAACTGGGTTATTGATTCATTAAATGAAAAGTTGCATGTTCAAAATCCAGTACAACAGCAGGCATACAAGTTCCCAATGATCATCAGTTGCCTTCCCTGTCTCATTAACTCCTACAGAGGTACTATGACTTGATTCTGCGGCTTCTTCAGATAATTCTCCCTACAACCTCCTAGTGGGTTTTACTGCTTAGTATGAGGCTCAGGACATTTGCCTCCCAACTGTTTTCCATGCCATAGTACCACATGATCACTACCCTTTACATGCAGAAATAAGCAGTGGTATATGGTTGTGTCAACCTAATTTAATCTCATTTTGGAGACTAAGGTGAAGTATTGCAGAGGATGGCTTGAAAATGAACAAGCAAATAGAAGACAGAGTTTACTCATACGCCACCAGATTATCTGAAAGATGAAAGAAAGCAGGTACATATATATGGGAATAGGCCACACTTGAAAAATAAAACTAAATATATAATTGATTGTTTTAAAGAAAGCCTATATAACCCAGAAGACCAAAGACATAACTGAAAAATATGCATACTTTATTAAACAGCCTTTATACTTTATATACTTTATACTTTATTGCTTATACTTTCATATAAGATTATCATTTTTGGAGATAGAAATGACATAGTCAATCTGTTAGAGAACATAACATAAAGATGTAGTTAATTAAAACACAACTCTAAAATCCACTTCAGGCAAAAAAATGTGTGTAAATAAATCAATAATTAGTTAAATGAATTTTATAATTACTTTGACCCATAAATATTAATGTACTAAATCAGTTACGAATGTGTGTGTGCCATTTAACTTTTTATTTTGTATAATTTCTGCATTCCATGAGAAATCTTGAGATGAACCCAAGAAATCTTACAGAGCAATGTAAATACAAAAATATATTTAAAAGTAGAAAAGTTCCCATTCAATATCAACAAAGTTATAATGTTGGCAAATGAAATAAAGCAAGTTTATTTTATTTTCAGATAAAATTATTTTGCATTTTTGTAAATCATAAATTTAATATATAATAAGCAAAATTCTGTATCATATAATTCTCACATTTTTTTTTTCACTTTCTCGCATTTCAACAGTATTTTCTAATTGTTTGCAAATAATCACTTAGCTTATTTTCTATGATATGTTCTACCTGGAAATAAATCAGATCAGCTCAAAATTCTCACTGTATAGCAACTGAGCTCATCGTGCAGTTCAAAAATGCTGGAAACTTTCTGGCCATTCATGCTTTATCTTGGTTAGAATTGTGGTTTATATAGAAGAAACAGTTAAAAACTCACCACTGAGAAAATTATAAATAATTGGGTTTGCAGCACTGTTGGCATATACAAGCCAGTGTGAAAATGTGAACCAGGCATAGACAGTCTCTCTGTCTTCTGTGTGGGTAAACATCCCAAATACCCTGTAGGAAAACAGTAACAGGAAATCCAGTATGATCCTGGAACATTCCTTTTAAATAATTAAATTCAAAGGTGAACACAGTCTTTGACAGAAGCTACCTGACTCCTATTATCTTCCGATGTAGGTTAGGACCATTGAAAAACTTAAGTACCTGAATTGAAACCTCCATGGTATACAATTAGTAAATCAAAATCAAATCAGGTTCTACAAAGCCACTACCTCTGGTAAACAACAAAAGCAATAATAATTTTTGCTAGTAAGGATAAAGAATTTGAATATACATATATATATCTTCTTTAATTTTATTTCAAAATACAACTAATTTGCTAATATTACAATATGCGTATCATTTAAAAGGTACTTATAAATTTCCTTCTGTAAGTATTTCTTCTTCCTTTCATTTGTACATTGCATTATACTTCTTCAATTCTAGTCTTCATGGCCTTGCTAAAATTTGACTTCTAGAACTTTATATAACCAGAAAACTAGTTTTTAGTAGGAAGAAATATAGCAATTAAAACTAATAGATTTAAATATTTTTGATTTATTAGACTTAAAAAAATCATTTCCGTATACTGAGAGTTTATATTTTGAAACATTCCACTTAATCATAGTTCATTCAGTAGCCAACAAGATAGTTAATTCACAGGCTGATGATAATAATGCACTTCCTAGTCCATTGTTGATTATGTTATTTATGCCCGTGATCAAAATGTATGTCTGCAATGAAGAAATATCTATGAATTTCTGGAGTTTTATAAAAATAAATAATAGAATATAGGGCAAAACAAAATAAGCAAACAAAATCCATAATATGTTATGCCCCTCTCATATATCTTTGAAAGCCTAGATAAGCCAGAATGGCTTTAAAGAAGTTGGTTTCGAGTAGTCAGGAAAAAAAAAAAATTCAGTTTCAAGAAAAAGAATTTATAAATTTATTTGTAAGTGAAGGAAACGATTGAAAAAAAAAAAAAACAACAAGGGCAAACAAAATATTTGAAGATAAATATTTGAAGAAAATGTGTGGAAAAAAGAAAATGAGTGCTAAGGTTTAGCTTTTGACTTTGTGAAAAAGAGCAGCATTCTCAAAAATATTGAAAATAACTTAAATTTAACTTGGAACTTACCCTCAGAAAGCTATTTAAGTCAGAAAAATAAAGGTAATATTGTGGGCAGGTAGATATTTGGAAATAGCTAATGGAAGGTACAAACACTAATTTGCACAAAATCCAAATGAACAAATCAGAGACTAGCTAATTCTATTTTATTTAAATTTACATTGAGTGAAATAAAATAGTAATAACAAAAGAAGACAACACTCATCTGGTATCATATATAAAATAATTGTAGCATCCTTAATTGCTGAAAACATCACCTAGCAAAACACTAGAATAAATTTGTATTTATTCTGGGCAACACAAATAAAAGGGAACTTGTGAAAATGTACAAACTTGTGAAAATGGACAAAGTAGCTCATATATTTGAAAACCACTATGTCTCAAGGACCCACAGTGCCAAAAATCTTCTCATACCTTTAAGGCTATGTCTGTGGTAAATGATATTCCTGGACAAAAGTACATTTTCCACTTTTTTTTCCCCAATTAAGAAAGTCATTAAGCAATCAAAAATAAGGGCCAAGGAGAATGAGAAATCTTTGCAGCTGGTTATACCACCTTTCATCTGAGTGACTCTGGCCAAAGCTGTCTCTCCAGAGTCCCCAGCTGTGAGGAATATGATGCCGAGTCTGAAACAGGGACAAGTGAGAGGAGCGATGGTAGTTTTAAGCTTGAAGCCTATTTTAAACAGAATTAGTATTGTCTTGGGACCAGTCTATGGGCAACGGTTATGATAACTGCCGATAAAGCTGGCTGGCTGCAAATTCACATATCCCACTGTTCCTGCATTAATGTTTTATCTTGTTCAATTGTTTTAACTTAGGAGTGTGTCTGCAGCACAACAACATACTTTATCTCCCTCAAAACTTTAGTACTGGTTTGTATGAATATTCACTTCAAGTTTGAGTCAATGACCAATGACTTTTCTTCCTTTTAATTTAAATACTCAAGCCAGTATGCACTATTATTTCATTTGTGCATATACTCACAAATAAACTTAGAATGCTCACAAAATATTCTTATCTCTTTTTATCCTTTCCAAAGATCTGACATGATCCCTTATGTTTTTGACAACATTCCGAAAAACCCATTTGTTCTGATCAAAAAAGAACTCCGAGCTATAAATGAGACTCTCCCCTCAGCAGCCTGCATTAGAACTTTTCTGCATCTAAGACTCAGTAATTAGTTTGGAGATGTCAGGGGAACATCTGGTTCATGTCTGCCATTCAACAAAGAATTTGTAAGGACAAGAGCATTTAGAGTCTGGGCATCCTGAAAACAACAACAACAACAAAGTCATTTGCCTTATCTGTCAGTTACAACACCACAATGAATTCTCTGCCCTGATAAGCTTTTTAGACAGAATTTAGATTTTTCTCTGGTTTAAAAAAAGGTTCTTAATTAAGAATGAATAAATGGCAGGTTGTTTGATTTTCAAATAATAGATGAACTTTACCTCTTTAGAACGTTGAGGATGCTAATTGGCAGATAGCAAATTGCAAACACCAAAAGTACAACCATCAGCATCCGAGCTGTTTTCCGTCTGGCTCGGATCTGCTTTATTTCAGCAGCCACAGCACTAATCCTGGACTTGGTCTGCTGTCCTGGCCCTCGAGACTGTGTAATAGGTTGGAGGGGCTTCCATTTTCTCTGAACTACAGATGATGTTCCAGGGATCTGAAAAGAGCAGAGACCCTTTATAACTCTATGATTTAGGAAAGTCCCACTTTGGAGAATTAACAGGAGACACAGCAAGGAGAGCGTCCCAGACACCTGTGGTCTGGGCAGTTTCAAGGCCCGTTTCCCCAGAATGTTGCTTAGTGGAGTATGTTCTTGCCGAATAGGAATTCAGGTGGAAAAAAAATGTTGAAACATCATCGTTTTGTCAAGCGTTAAAGAAAGTTGCAGATGGAAATGATATCGCTGAGTAAAAATAGATATACAACCAGGTCATGTAATATTATTCCATGATAAAAAGAAATGAACCATCAAGGCATTAAAAAAAAAAAAAAGATGAAACTTTAAAAATAAAAAAAAAAAAACCTAGGATTTGCAAGTGTTAGGGAAGGGGTTGATGAACAGGCAGCGCACAGAGGATCTTTAGGGCAGTGAAAATACCTTGAATGACACCATAATCATGTCTGCATGTCATCATACATTATATAATATATTTGAAAGCATTCTTCAAAATCCATGAACCTCACATCAAGAGTGGACCATAAGATATAGATGTGGGGTGATTTCCATGTTTCAATGCTGACTCAATAATTGTAACAAACATAGGGCTCTTGTGAGATGTTTATAATAGGAGACCCTTCATGAGGATCCTCCAGATCGTAAGAGTTGTCTCAGTATATTCTATTCAATTTTGCTGTGAGCATAAAACTGCTGGGGAAAAAAAAAAAAGACTAAGTTAAAAAAAAATAGAAATAAAGAATGTGAAAGAAGAGAAGTTGAAGGGATGTCAGTCAACCTTAGTACTTTAGAAGGAATTCTGTTTCTATTCAGACCCCGAGTTGCAAGAAAAGGGAAACCTAATAGGTAATTTCAAAAGTAATCTGAGTGGAATTTTTCCTGCATCAATACTGCCATCTGCTGTTAGGACTCAAACATTTATTTATTGTTTTATATTTATCTCTGTTTCTTTGATTTGGACAATACAAACCTTTGATGAAAGAAATAATAAATAGAATTTTCTCTGTTGCTTACTATTTATTATTATTAAATTGCTTAAAATTAATTTTATGGTCCAGTTCTTTAAAATGCACACAAAAGAATAGAGACTTCCTTGTAATATTACCTTAATCTTACATTAACATTTCAAATAATTGGAATTTGTGAGTTACACAACTTGTACTTTTCCATTTTTTCAAAGTTATTTTATAATAGCAGGGAGTCTCTCCAAGTATAATATTTTCTTAATTATAAGCTCATGAAGATTGATAGGGTTTAGTGAGCAAAGAAATAAAATTCAGCATGTGCCAATTTTTTTTAAAGCGGAAATATGCCAACAAGCACACCATAAGGCCATCTTAGCCCTATTAAGATTATTCAGCTGTTACTTTTATCTTTGCGCTGGAAGCCAGGACAGACCAATGTGTCCCAATGGGATCTTAGAATGGATGTTTGATGGATTCTGTTATTTCACACATCACAAGACCAACGTCTGTTAGATAGTCTGTTATTTGGAAATAGAATTTTACTTTGATCATATAAATTAATATGATGCTCTTGACCATAACTATTTTTTTCTCAGAAAAAAACAAAACTAACTAAAATCTATTTTTAATTGAAAAACGATAGTTCCGTTTCTGACTCTTTTTCTTGTCATGTGGACAAACCTTTTCACAGATTCATAGTCCTAATCAATCTTCTTATCCATGTGGCAAGAGATAGGATTTGAGAGTCCTTCCTTCTCCGAGTCTTTTTTTGACTCATTTTTAATATAATTCAGGGTACACTCCACTAGATGATGGAATACACCCGAAGAATTCAAGCATAAGTCACTCTATCAATGTCTACTAAATGGCTTTAATCAGTTTCCTCAATGATCACTGAGAGGTCATCTACATTTTAGCGATTCTCTTAGGGAATGAACCCTTGAAGATAAGAATCAATATCCTGTTTAATCAATATCCTGAACCTGATGACTTTGCAAACATCAAAAATTATCAATTCTCATAAAGAGAAACCACCATAGTGGACATGGTTATGGATCCTGCAATCAAAAAATTTTTTAAAAAGACATGATAATGTCACTTTTAAATGATTATCTAAATTAAGGATAGACAAAGCTTAATCTTGCATTTATCTTTAGGAGACACACCAATCTCCTCATTGATAGGCACCTAGAGAAAGGATAATATTAGCAGATAACACCCACATTGAAGACTAGGATCCATGCATGATCTTGAAAAATCATTAATGACTTCCTATCAGTAGATTGTTATATTTGCATTTTATGTATGATTAGACAGGCATTGGGACGTATTACAGAAAATATTATAAGTAACTTTTCTTTACAGAACATGTGTATATTACTTTGTCTCTAATTCTCCTTTAGTGAGTTTCAATAGCTTGTTTTTCTAGTATGTAGGTGTGCAGTTGTTCACATCAATTCCCTTATTTCCTTACCCATTCTAAAACGTTGGCATTGATTTTCCTCTTTTAGTTGTGATTTGAGTCACTAGATACTTCCATCTGTTCCTGAGCAATTCGGTAAAAGTTTAACTTTCACTCTGATTTTTTACAAAGAAGAAGTTTTATTTGTTGGCTTCTGTTGGTTTTTATCTTTCATTATTCATACTATAATCTTTAATATCCCTTCCCATTTATTTGCTTTGTTTCTTAATATTCTGTTTTACTTTCTTAAGGCAGAGCGCTGGTTATTATTTTGAGATCTTTTTTAACATTGTTGTTTATAGCTATCAATTTCTCTCCAAGCATTCCATAATTTTCAGTATGTTCAACTTTTATTTTCATTAATATCAAAATATTTTCTAACTAGTATGCTTTTATATTTTTCAATCACTAAAAGTCTCTAAGGTTTGCTTTATAGCTTTTCATATGATAGCTTTTCTTCTAAGTCTGGAGAATACTTAGCCCACATGCATTTCAAATGAATGTATACTCTGTTGATAGAATGTTCAATAGATATCCTTTTAGTATAATTATTTGATAGTCTTGCTCCAGTCTTCTATTTCTAGTTTGTTGAAGTTTTCTATCCTTTTTTGAAAGAGAAGTAGTGAGGTCTCCATGGATTGTTCGAATGCCTTTATCTCCCTGTATTTGTGTTGCATCTTGCTTCATATATTGTGAATTTCTGTTGTCTGTATAAATTTATTCTCTTTATTACTTCTTTATTGATTAATATGATGTTAGCCTCTTCACCTGAGTAACACTTCTTGTTAAAAATCACTTTTGTCTAGAAATATAGTTTCTCAGCTTTCTTTTGCTTATTATTTCCTTGGTATATCTTTTCTCATTATTTTAAACAATTTGTGTCTTTGAAAATGAGATGTATTCTTTCCAGAAACCATAGCACTAGATCATGTTTATCTATTCTGCCAGTTATTCATTTACATTTATATGTAAATATAACTTTTGAGAAGATATAATTAGCATCTCCCATTTTGTTTTGTTTTCTATGTCTATTTTGCTCTTTTTTTTGCCTCCATTTCTGCTTTGTTTAGTATTAAATAATATTTTCTAGCATACTAATATAATTCTTCATAGTTTCTTTCAGTATATTTTTAAATATTATTTTGTGTGATATATCTGTGTATTACAGTTAACAATTTAAATAATCTGCAAAAAATATTCCAACTTAATTTCAATAGAACACGCAATCATTGCTCCAATACAGCTGCATTCTCTTTGCCTTATTTGAGCTCAAATTCATACATTAAAAGATGAATTTTCAATATGTATTATTAACTGATGCTGCTTTTCATATCAAATAGAAGAAACTAATCACAATAAATACATATATACATATATATGCACAAACACTTTCATATTTACCCACATGATTACTTGTAATGGTACTTTTTATTTCTATGTGTGAACTTACAATGCTGTCTTTGCAATTTCAATTTGCTACTTATTTTCTCATACTGGATTGACATTTTACTACCTAATATGAATTATTTTAAGCTTTCTTAGAAGATTGTAGAATAAAGGGGAGTAGACAAAACTGTGATGAAAGTTAGGACAGAAAAAGTCAAAGTTAGGACAGAAAAAGTCAAAGTTACAGTCCTTGGGGAGTCAAAATTTATTTTCCAACTCAAAAACCTATTACACTTTATGCCCACTTCCTCACATAGTACAAGGCACATTGTAGGTGCTTAAAATATTTGTGCAATGACAGAACGTTACTTTAAAAGATGGCTAAGATGGAAGTGTTGAATTGTACAAAGGTTTGACTTGGAAGAATGCTAGATATTCACATATGCTAAGATGAAAGGTTTCTTAAAATAGAAGTTTTAGAGAAAAAATCAGTTTCTGAAATGAGTGAATTCTATGAGTCTCATTGTTAAAGAATTTAAATCTGATTATAGCAAAACACTGGATAATTCTTTGAATGAAGCTTAAAGTTCTTAAGAAAGTCATACAAGGACATACACATTGTTCACTAATAATCTTACACTTACAAATTCCATGTAACAGAGTCTATATATTTTTGTAAATTTAAGCAAATAGGACAGACTCTCCATTTGATGGCTCACTTGATGTAGCCTATGGCACATATAATGCCTTGGAACACTGTTTATAGACATTAACAGTTGGAAATTGAGAGTTGCTCAAGCAGAGTTTTACATAATCACCCATTTGAGGTTAATTTACTTTATTGTGGCTACTAAAGTGAACTCAGCAGAATTTGCCTTTTCCCATTCCAATCTGTTTTGTAAATGTTTTCAGTTTCACAGTCCAGGAATTTCACTGAATATATTCTAAATGATATGGCTTCTACTAAACAGAACAATTCATCAAAAAGCAAAACAAAACAAAAACGCTTTTTGTTTCTATACCTGTACTGTAATTTTGAACTTATTTTAGAGTTTAACATGGAAAACTATAAGCTAAAATAATGGAGAAATAAATTGTTATGTTGTGGTTATCAAACTATATAATAAACCTTTTAAGAATATTTTCTTTTCATACAGCACTATATTATATTAAATGTTTTGGATATAAAGATGAACAAGATTTAGGTACTATCAAGAAGTTTTAAAATTATGCCACTATGTAAGTAAATGAATCAATAAATATAAGTATGTGAGATACACACATACACACATATATTTTTACTGGTTAGTCAGGAAAAATGTGGAACTCCGGAATGCTCTTAACACTACTCTTCGTTAAAATATCAAACTCAATCTAAAATATCTATATTCCCACTTGCGCATTCGAAGCTTCTTAACCTTCAATAAATTCACAGTTTTCCTGTGAACTTTTCTCTGAGTAGTTCAGCAATTTATTCCTTTATGTCACCCTTTTTCTACATATTCACCTATATTTTGGCTGACTTCCTTCTCACAAATTATTTATTGAGCAACTGATAAGTGTTAACCAAGTATTCACTAGAGGAGCAGAAATGGAGGCTAAATGCACAGGGAAAAATCTTATAAAGGTATTTAAATGTGCTGTGAAAAAGATGTATTTAGGAGAGTGGGTAGATATGACAATTCAATACATATGTATTATTTTATAATTACAAACAGAATTACTTGAAATTCTGTTCTATCACTTGAAATAACAGCATATACTATTAAGATAGTGTATTTAGTGGCACTGTCCAAGCTCCAGGCACTTGGATTAATCACCTCGTGAGCATGACAACTCTATGAGGCTCATGCTACATGATACCACTTTAAAGATGATGAAAGAAATTTCTATATCTTTAATTGACAAAATTCATGTCTTCTAAGATGTGCATTCTAGGTTCTAATTTGAGTTTGTGATTTTGACTTTTATATACTATTTCATTTGAACTTAGCTTGGAGAAGATGCCCATTACACTTTTGACTCTTTTAGTCTGTTTTGAAACAAAGAATATCTCATGGTCAAGCTTACCTACATGCCTTGTTTTATTGATTGAAAAATAAGGAGCCGGTTACATATGCTTATTCAAGAAGACATTTTAAGAGAAACTTTGCTTTTCTTCCAGGTTTCATGCCCATTTCTCAGGCCCCAGAACTATCTGTCCCAGGAAACACTACTCCTTCAGACTGAATACTGGAATGAGCAGGCAAGGAGAGGACTTCCATGACCCATCCTCATCTCTGACATGGAACAGGAGTGAGATCAATTGATGTAGGCTACATACTTTGGGACTGTCATTTTTGTAATGATAAATGACCTAGCAGAAACTAGTGGCACAATGCCAAGAACTGGAATACAATTATAAGAACCTAAAATACGTGATATTGACTCCATGACCAGGAGAAAAGTGTTGAAAAAACTGTCACCAAAATCTGGAAAACCCCCACTCACACTTTACAGTAATACTTTACAGTAAATATGTTGTTTTAGTGTACAAGACTGGGTCATAGGTGCTTGAGTGGTGGGTGCACTCTGGCAACAACACTTAAGGGGAGGATGCCCTATACTAAAATACAAATGATGATGGCATCCAATATTGCCTCATAAAAGTAAGATTGGGGAACAGAAAGGCATAAATGCTATTAATCATATTTATAAAGTCATAAAACAAAATGATTTCTTTACAAAAATAAGGGAAGAGAGAACAAAATTGAAATTATGAAACATGTAGAGTTGATAGATGCAACTGCTGCTTAGATTCAAGCTTCACAAGATTTTGTTGAAAAGAAAAGTACTTTGAGTTACAATGGCTAAGTAAGACCCAAATTAAGGTTCATCTTCAAAGATCAAACAAAGACATTGGGAAATCCTTTGAATGAATTAAGGTAAGTACTGTCAGTTGGATAAAACATATCTGAGAATACAGTCTTAGAGCATGGATTTCTACAAAGCTGATAAGTGTGAAACATGGCAACTTGTTAACGAGAGATGAAGCACTAAGAACTTTGGCATTTTAAGAGACAATTTGCAAGTGCAAGAACCTAAACTATAGTCTTATAGCTTAACAGTATGACATGTATTTATGGTGATTTACTTCACTTTATTAAGTTTCAGCTTAAATGTTACCTGCTCTGAATTACATCTTCTTCTATTACGCTTTCCTTTGATCCACTGCTCTTAGATGTATTAAGGCAATTTTCACCCCACGTTGACTCTGTCCCTCCTCTAGACTAATTCATCAGTGGATAGACTGGAGCTTTCAGTTTTTGTCCAACAGGCATGCAGAGGTTATATGATAAATGCTTGATAAATGAATAACTGAGTTAATAAATATCAACAGTCATCAAAAGAGCAAAATTATTTAACATTCCTGCACTCCCAAATAAGCATTGCAATGTCCAAAGTCAAAAGTCTTCCTGATTCCTCTACTTCTTAAAAAATAAAAATATTTGAAATCAGAGATTTAACATACATGTTAAAAACTTACATGAATTTCATAAAAAAAAAAAATCTCCTAAGCTTCCAGGAAACTTTAAAGGGATATTTTTTGCTATTTTTCATGGAAAGCAAAAATTGTAATATTAGTCTGGACAAAAGCTAAGTTGACTAATCACAGAGGTTTAACATTTACAGTCATTAAGGCAGTTAATAAAATACATTCCCTTTAATGACAGTCTCTTAGTCAGCACTAAGCATCTTTATCTTATAAGAATTTTTTTTTTTTCAGTGAGAGACTGAGTAACAGGTGCTTGAAATTCTTTGCTAAGTACATTATTCTAGTCCAATCCATTCTTAAGGTTTTTTAAAGCATATCCTACAGAAAATAGAAAGAAATTATATGAAGTTACATACCTGTCGGCACCAGAGTTTGCGAAATATTTGCAGATAGGCCAACACCATAAGACACAGGGGTGCCATGTATGTGACCAGAAAGAAACAGATGTGATACATCTTGGGGTAAATTTCACCTGGAATGAAAATCAAAATAATAAAATCTTAGAATTCATAGTTTTGTCTTGAAGATATATCTGTCAATGTTTTTCCTTTGATGTGCATGTTTATCTTCTATATGATTTCAATGATATGAATATGCAAAAGGGAGCTAATTTATAATATTTGGCTACTTATATTCACACACACACACAAAGTATGAATTCTTAATTTCACCTAATGTACTCAAGAATAACAAGTTACTTCTTAATTTGTATCACCACAGTCTATCCAAAGTCATGTTCATTTATCTAAAGCCCTTTAGTGCCTTGATTACCTCTGGCCAATTAATGAAAATTTAATTTATGTTGTCTTATACTTACATTTATAAAAAGGAACATGAACCAACCAAAACCTAATTACTGACACTTTGGTAAAATGAAAAGAAAACATAAAATCAGTTGTTTCTTTCTCATTAAAATGTATACTGTGATAAGGGGAAATTATTGTGTTATAAATAAATCTGTAAAATTTTTTTAAAAAAATAAGTTCAGTGAACATTTGTAATTCATTCTTTTTGTTACTCTACCAGTATATGCACATTTCCTCTTTATGTTATATGTATATGTGTACATATGTCTATTTTTAATAAAAATCAGTTCTAAGGTTTCTAAAAGTTAATTTTTCTAACAACGTCAATACTGCTTACTTATTTCTATAAACAAGTCCAAGAATACAGAGATTTCTTATTAACCATAAATCCTATGTACACTGATGACACATATACAAAGTAAGTATTTATTAAAGAGTTCAATCACTAAATGGTATTTTGACTCATATTAATTCTTCAACTTTCCTAAACTATTCATTACTGACTTTTAAAATGCTTCAAGATATACTTTCCTTATGTTAATATGTGAATACATCACTGGGTTGCAGCTATTTTTACTTTAAATATGTGACAAGAAGTATATAACAAGAATTTTTTTCATGAATTCCACTAACTGATAGTAAATACAGTGTTTTGATATAATTCTGAGTACTACAAAAAGATTTTTTCACATCTGAAAATTTCATACCTTATTTTAAATCTGATAATAGCAATAGGGTTGGTTCTACACTATTCAGTATTATTGATGGATAATACGATTATCTCCGTCTATTTTATTCTTTTCACTACTACAGAAAGGACATGTAGAACATGGAAGACTCAGTTATGATAAAATTTGCAGTGAAGACAATGGATAGTCAGCACTAACCAAGAATAATTGTGATGATGACCATTCATCGAATATTTATTAAACATCGTTCGTCAAATTCTAACTGAACACATTTTAACCAATATTTATGAGTTGAAAGTCCTCTCTATCTTAAATTCATATCCTTGCCTCTTAGAGTTGGTTTAGTCTCATTTTTTTCCTTTTGAAACTCTTCTTTCTTAGATAGATTTTTTTTTTCCACTATCATGTTCAGCAGTGACAGCAGTGTACATATTCTGCTAGAAGTTTTGGGAGAGACCAATTTGAGGTGTCATTTTGAGATTCTCTGTGGCTCAGATGGCACAAACCTCGCTCATCAGTTTCTAATTTCATTTCAAGTTTATCCTGTAAAACAGGCCGGTTACATAAACAAACAAACAAAACAAAACAAAAAGAAAAAACAGAATCTAAGACGTTTGTTTGGAGGAATAACAAATAACAAACAGGGTTTCCCTTTGAAGTTCTACTGACTGGGCAGCATTTACAATCCCAATTTCAAAGGAACTCAAAAGTGACCTGAGCACTTTCAAGGCATCAGTGACTTTGAACTTTTATTTGTTTTCAAGAGGATATCACATGGCTTCTCATAAAAAATATATCTATGAGTTTTATATATTTGTAAAGCACTGGTGTCTGCATCAGATTAAACTGAGTAGATATGATAGGTAACTTTTGAATTTTTAATTGCAGCTATAGATATCATGACTGTGATAGCAGTTTGAGTTTCAAATATGCAGGAAAAAAATCTGACTCTGTGATCAGTTGGAAAGCTATGTAATTGCTTGGTGAATGCACATTATATGATATCCAAAAAGAGGAAAGTTGGCCATGCAAAATTATACTAGTCAGCATAGAGTATTAGAATAAAGAAATTATAATAGATAATTATATTATATAAAATCTGTTAAGTCCTAGAACAAATGAATGTAGATTGCAGTTTTTGATATGAAAACATAGAGAAAAACACATGAAAACATATTAGAATGACAATACTTTTAAAGTTTCTCTCAGAAGTTAAGTTCCATTATGCTAATCTAGTATCAAAAAAATTGCAAATATTTTCTCTTCATGTTATACGCATCAAGAATTCAATTGACATGTAATTTAAATACAATTTGCCAAATATTCTATTTGAATGTGTTGTTTCAAAGTTTATGGACCTATTAACATGTATCAGTTTCTTTAGTATGTTTTACCATGTACTTCCTAATAAATATTTTTAATGAATGTCTCCATTAATGCACATCCACATGTTTATATACTCTCAAATCATCATAGTAGACCAGAAGTTAAAAAGGCTCCATCATATTTTTCAGACCACCGAAGATCAATTTGTCAATAAAATCAAAGAGAGAGATTATGGATTTAAGAACAAGTTATCAATAAGATACAAAAAGGAATTATGAACTCGTAATGTCCAGAATATCCGGCAAACATTACCTGCTCATAATATGGTGAATAAGTAAGGTGATTTTCCTTCCAACAGGATCTGATAAACTATGATTTACAAATCAAGCATTCAAGAAAGTATGGATATAATTCTGGAACAAGCTAAAAATTTCAGAAGTATGAACTAATGTGACTGAAGCAAACAACAGACATATATAAATACATAATTTAAAGATCATTAAATCAGGTTTGTTTTTGTTTTTTTTTTTTCAGAAAAAAAATTGTTAACACATTTTATTTGTGTCAAGTGTGTTTGCCAGAAGTTATGTCTTGTGTATCTGTATGTGTGTATGTGTGTTTACGCATCGTTTGGGTAGTAGTGATGATGTATAGTATTGCAGAAATGATTACCCATAAATTATTATATAGTAATGGTAACATTTTTAGTAAGACAGTCATTTTACACCACTAACAAGACAGCACTTGCTAGATTTTCTCAAAAGGGTTTCTAGATATGTAACAAGTGACCATACTCCTCATCTTTTCCCCACTGTCATATTGGTTGCAGGATAATTATGATATCACTACCTGCTTTTATAACTATATTATTAATTTAACTTAAGATAAAAGGCACAGCTGATAAATTTATCTCAATAAAAGATATTTTACAACACATTTTTGAAGATCAGACTCCTATTCAGTCTTCAAAGATATTAAAATTTTATATCTAGGCTGATAACTTAACCTTATTTTAAAGGGTGACACTTTCAAATAAAATTTCTTGTGAAGTCTGTAGGATTTAGTTATCAAACATATGTCCAAGTTTTAATGCTTTAAGTTGAGTATGAACTTAAATATCTGCTTAACAAGGTTCATGCTATATAAAAATAAAAATAAATCAACTGTCTGGTTATTAATCCACAAGGAATTTTTTGTATTCTTGAAAATATTAACTAATTTGTAATTGAATAATTGAAAAGATACTGCAATATTTTATTGCTTGAAATTTTAGATAATCAACTTAATTCATTATCATTTATTTTTACCCTTTGTAATTACTTTAAGTAATAATAGGCTAATATAAAAATGCTTCCAAATTGTTTCCTAAATAATTTTCGATGGCTAACATTTAGATTTTTAGTCATTCTGTAATAATTGCCTTTTTTAAAGAAAATTTCCATGTTAGAGCTAGATAATGACTACACAAATGAGTCTTATATATTTATATTTATTGCTCAAAGGTAATTAGAAAATGATCTGACTGCTTAATTATAATAACTGATAAGATTTGTAGTTCTGCAATGTTTTGTTAATGGAGGTTAACACCTTTGATTATGCAGGGCAGAATAAAAAAAAAAGAAACTAATTACCAAAATACTTTAGAGAAAACACTAGTGACACATAGTGAATAATAGGTGGTATGTTATCTAATTATAATCTCCATGATCTAAAAGGATTCTAACTTTTGAATTGGTAGCTTAAATTTTAATATACTTGCTTCATTATCTTCAGCAAATAATTTAATTTATGACTCAATTTCATCATGAATTAACTAAAGTATTTTGACAATGAGGAGGCTGCTCTCCAAATAAATTCACTGTATAGGAATTTCACAAGAGAGAAGGTACATCTGTCTCTCACCCACCTTCTTTCTAAACATGATACTTTAGACTGCATACCCCTTCATTCCAAAAACTTTAAGCTTGAACCCACTTCCTCACATCTTCAGGAATCATGCCCATTGTGTGGGTTTCTTGCTGCTGGGGACGCCAATTTTCCCTTTCCCTGTCTGGAAAATTCCTGTCCATTTCTAATGTTTTATTGAAACATTAGCAACTCCTCTGTAAACTTTTATTCAAATGCCATGACTTTGCCTTTCAAACCAGCAGTTTGTCTTTCATTTGTGTTCCTAGCATTTTGTACACATGTGAATTAAAATAGAAACCATGCTATAAACACTTATTTGCCTTGTAGATTCACTATATGGAATATGTTCCCTTAGGCAGTCTATTTCTCCTCAGTTTGGCACAATTCCTGACTTATCTTCAATACTCAAGATGCTCCTTGAATATTATATAAAATGGGACTTAAGATGCTTAAGAAACATTCCTGCCATTTGGAACTTTTCATTCATTTTGTTTTTGTCTGTACTTTTAGTGGGGATATTGGAGAAAAACAGAAGGTCTGAACAAAACAGAGCAAAAGAATTGCAGAGTTAGAAAGGAGTGGTGAATATCAATTTTAGGAATGTATTTAATATTTAATATAAGCAAATTGTAAAATTTTAGTTTTAATAGGATCTTTGAACTATGTATTAAATGATCCCATTATCTTTGAAATTTTATATTGTTTTGTGAAGACATATATGCAATTTTTCATTTACCACATTTTCCTCTTTCCAGTATTCTAAAAAAAAGTAGAAAATGAAGCAGAAATTAAGATACGTTGACTATAAACTCAAAGTATAAGATCCACACATCATCTTTGAGTGTTCTTATTTTTCCAAATATCTTTATTAATTTATGAATTTATACTTACTAATAAGCAAATGCTTTGCTAATGTTTTATTTCCTAAATATAAGCTTATATGCTTATTCAGAAGACTGATGTTTTTCTCCAATTTCACTTGATAATTTTGTATCTAGTGAATGATGTTTTATTTCCTGCCTTTCTTTGCTGTCTCCCAATATACTACAATTACACACTGATAGAAGTATTTCCACGGTTACAGACAAATCTCAAAAGCTAACTGGGAGTTTTGAAGCAATGGAACATAGTACTTCAACCTTCTGCTTGTGTGAACTTAACTACTTATTGGAAGGGAAGCTAAAAATGATTCATAAGTAATATATTTCTTAAAGAGGTCAGAATTATGCCATTGATGGAATTTATTAATTTTATATGTTATGACTATAGAAAGCAAAATTAGATAATTTGATGCAGAGAACTGTACAGGTCCACACTCAAGTTCAGTTGTGTCCCCCTCTTCAACATGGTTCTCAAGTGAAACACCACTTCATTTTTAATTTAAAATGAAATCAAAATGTATTTGAAGCTCATTAGGAAACTTGATATTTGAGACAATACATACAGTGCCATCTCACAAAGGGCTAGTCATTTCATATACATACTTGGGTTTTTCAAAACGAATCCTTTTTATTTTAGAGGTTTCACAAAAATATAACCAAAACTGAACTGTAGAATGAACTCTTCCTTTCCTACCTGAAAACGAGGCAATAGTGGATAGCAATTGTAAAGAATAGAAAAAAAAGGTGTTTCCCTGCTCACAGAGAGTGGAATTATTCTATGAAGTTGTTTTGAGTTTCAACTTGGTTTTCATGTCTTTGCAAAAATATGTTAATAAATGCCAATAAAATATACAAGACCAGATTTACAATAGCTATACAAATCAAATTTTCAGTTTGCAGCTGCAATATAAATGTCAGTGTGTGGGCCATAATGTACTTACCACCCCAGCGTTCATCACACACTGTAAAGAGAGTGGTTTTATTGGCTAAACCGGGGAGCATAGTGCTACACTCCATGACGATGGCCTGAGGAATCATAATAATGCAGGAGACAATCCAGATGATGATGATGCTGTTCCTTGCCCGCTTGGCTGTGCTCTTGAACATCAAAGGGTGACAGATTGCATACCATCGATCCAAGGCAATACAGCTCAGTGTGAGGACAGACACCGACACTGACACAGTCTAAAGAAAGAAAGAACACAGCACACGAGGAGCACCAGGTGTTACACGACTCACTCTTAATATTTTACATCAGAAAAGTAGTCACACCCATAATCAGACCCAAAGTTGCCAAAAATTAGTTCATGGAAATACTCGCTATTACAAAAACTGCCAAAAATATTAAAAATATATTCGGAAAAAATACACAGATTTCTTACTAAACATGAAAGAGGTGCTATGAAAAAAAATTATTTTTAGGCCAAATGCTTTACTTAATATTATGGCATTCTTTGAATTACTGTCATTATTTTGGCTGGGAACTTTTTTTCATTGATAAGGGAAATAATAGTCTCAAGGTTAGTCTACACTAGCAAACTCTTTTTTGGCTGTGGAGAATAATGTGACACATCTTTATCTTCTACTATTCTCACATGTCACATAGCATTTAGTTGAAATTGAATTTAATTAGTTCTTTTGAATTACCGTTCTCATTATATATTTTCAAATAACAATGGCTATTGTAGATCATGCAAAACTCACCAAAAAGCACAAAGCAGACTTCTCCATGAGGATCTCCTTACAGTTTTTCATTGCTGGTGCAAGCAAGTTGCCTTTAACAATCAAATATGCTCACCTAATCCAAATTTTAATATAACTAACAATACCACCAATGTCGTTTTAATTTGCAAATTTAAGGACATAGCAAAGAAACATATTAGCGATGTCTCCACCCACATGATCAGTTCATGTGCTTACAGCCCAGGTGTTCTACATGGGATAAGCCCCTTTGTTGATGTCATTCTAAAAATCTCCCCTTCAAAAAGAAGGCTCATGTTGTTTACGACTACCTGGGTGGTGTGGGAACAATTTATGCTAGCCAAAATTAGTCAGAAGGAAAATGATAAATACCGGATAATCTCAATTACATGCAGAATATAGAGAAACCAAACAAAAGGTCAAGAAAAAGTCAAAATGAGCAAGTTGATTGTAAAACTGAAGCATGCAGCAGAGGGCTGGGGGAAGGATAAAGCAGGGAGGGATGAATACAAGGGAATATGGTGATAGTTCACAGGTGATAGGCAGGAGAACATTGGGGATTATAATCATGTAAAAAATAATAAAAAAAATTTAAAATGAAAAGAAGCCTTATTCTCTCTCTTTTTTTCTTTTACAACTCTGTCCCCAGTATCTAGTTGAGTATTTGATGTATTTAGTAAATATATATTTTAACCAATGGAGAGTTGTACGCCTTAACCTAAGGTAACAAATATGGTCTAGTTTTTTCCTGCTCGCCCCCCCCACCCCCCACCCCCACCATCCTAATTGTATTGATCTCTCAACAAATGGATGTGGAAAGCAGGTATGCATGCCTCTCATATCAGGACCTTCCCTGGTGAAGCTCTGGTTGTGCAATTGAGTGAAAGGAATTTTACTGAGCCCAGTGCAGGAAATAGGTTTCTTAGCTAAGAGCCAGGATGAGCTGTCCTTACTCTCTTCCCCACACTCCCCACATTGTACACACACCCCCACACGCACATACACACACAGTCTTTGCAATGCTAGGCTAAAAGTGTGTTTTCTGTAAATGGGTGAAATTGACAGACCAGCATTGTTACTAAGTCTTTTCTTTTGATTCTCTCTGGAAAAGGCATAGGGTGTAGTTAAAGTCAATTCCATAACCAGGTTACCTAGGTATGAATTCAATCTCACTTGCTAAATGTGTGATCTTAGGGAAGTTATCTAACCACATGTGGAATACCACATGTGGAATCCCTAGTCCAGGATTGACACATAAAAACTGTGCGCATAGAATTGCTTATTCTGATTATGACAGTGATAATGAGTATACTGTTAATTTTTTTCTGTTAATGACCAAATTTCAAGTTCTAACATTTAATTGGCACACACTGCATTTCAGTGGGAAATAGAAATACAAATTAAAAAGCCTGAACTTAATTTTGGAAGCCAATTTCATTTTAAATGTAATTTCAAACTCTACCAGAGTAGGCATAGTTTGACTAATGATTCCTTGATTCCATTGACACTGTCTTAGACTGCATTCACCGGTGCTTTCACAAACAAATTCACTTCTACTCTCAACCTCTATCCTTGTCAAGCTCTCAGGGACCCTTAACATTGTTAACCTGGAAATAGAAAAGTGGCAGTCTAGATCTGCATGATTGACCTTCATGATTGCTGGTCATGAATAGTAGGACCTTATTTACCATATCTTACAAACAGAATTGTAAAAAGTTCATTAAGGTTTAGTGACATATTGAATATGAATTCTGACCAGCGTGGGTGAATGGGACAGAAGTAGCATGTTGCACCATGGAATTATTTCTAGTATCCGCCTCAACTATGACATAGTAAAAATCAATTCAGAGTAGTTCACTGGAGAGACTGAGATCCAACATCAACAGTGAACTGAAGTGTATTGCTTTCTCTGTTACAGGACACACAAGAGAACATTCAGGCATGGTCACTCTATCAGTCGGACACATTGAATGCAACCTCAGTACTAAGTGATTTAATATTCACTGTCTAATTATTATATCTCTTGGTATGTGATATGCAGTAGTGTACATTTAGCATTTTCTTGGAAGGTATGCTCTTGCCTTTTAACATAAGTAATTAGAAATGAGAGTCTTGTTGCTGCTTTTCACTTCTAAGAGTACACCTCTGGGTGTGAACTTATATTTACAATACAGGCATCCTATGATCAGGGTAATGTAGTAGAAACTGTGGTAATGAAGGACTCTATTTTGTTAACATGTAGACATGGCAAAAGGACCTAAGAGATCTAAGAAATCTGTGACAAGTACAGATTTTGCCAAACCAGAGATTTGGATGCAGGTACTAGTAGACTAGAATGAGGGAAAGTGTCAATAAGACAGTAAAGGAGCTTACCTGCCACCCAGCCTTCATATTTCAATTGTCTATTATTCTTTCCTGGCAATTCCTCTATAGATTTCCTTTTACAGTTTGAAAGAAAAGTGACATTGTAAAAGTAGCTAACTGCCCCTCTAATTATTGGAGAAGAAATTATATTTTCCAAGAATTCATGATAATTATTCAACAAGAAGCCCATTAAATGCACATGGTCTTGGTTTCATAGAAATATTAAGATTAAAAAGGGTCACTTTAATTACACAGCTAAGTTTTATAACAAAAGCAAGAATTTTAAGATTTTTTGAGCATTTGTTGAAATGTTATAGCCTATCACTCATAAATCTAAAGGCTGTTCTATCATATTTAGAAGAAAAAAATAACATAAATCATAGATAACTAACTATTGGCTAAAGAATCTTAAATGTACCCAAATAAATTTAAAACTTGGCTGGACGTTTTGTGTTATGTTTCTAAATATTCAGCAAAACATAAATATAGCATATCAGAGACAAAAGCCTGCAGCTTCAAAATATCAAAACTGGCGGGGGGTGGGGGTAACAACTCATATTTAAATGACTGACTTATTGTTCATTGGCACTGTTGTCCATTTGGGAAAACCCTATGAAAAAATGGGCAATAAATCTCCTAAGATTGTGAAGACACTAGTTTTACCAGTGCACTGATATTTTTTGTGCATTTATAAATATCCCTCAAGTAGTAATGATGACTGGGTAATAAGTGGATTAAATCTTATTCATCTCACTCAGGTCTTGTGTTTACTTAGTAGCTTCACCTTGGTCTATGGAAAAAAAAGATCAGCAAAGTTGACTAGATGAGTTTATAGAGAAGCCAACAGATTGTCTCATGAGATGAAGATGTTCTTTCAACTATTTGCTTCGCACTTGCTATGTGAAAAAAAAATACTGTCAATAACTTTAAAAGTAATTTATGCCTTTTCTCACTCACTGGTTTCCCACTGCTTCCTGTTTTCAAGTACACATAGGAGAAACAGGAATATGTCTAAAGAAGGCATCACTAAGACTGCACACATTATAAACTGAGACACCATTTCCTCACCCACTCTACCCCAGGAAATCTCCTGGTTTGTACAGAGACTATGGAATAGTCTCTTTTTAATAAAAAAGATTCTGGGCAACTGAAGTTATATCATTACTAAAGAGGGCCCCCCAAATTTCCCTTTGGATGGCTGTTGGAACCCATTGAAATAAAGAGTTTGCTGGAAGGACCAGAGAGATGGTGAAATATTAGACTCTCTACTATTTATAATTTCCCCTGTGTCTCCATGCAAACACCATAAGAACCATTTCTTATTGATTTCTGCGCTATGCAGATATTTTGTCTGTTACTCAATGTACTATTTCTCTCAAAAGAATTGCTGGTTTATTTTTATAACCTATTCATGACTTCCAGCTGACTGACAAGTTAACTTTATAGTTAAATTTAATGTTTGCAGTGCAGCGTTTAACTTCTATGGCAGTTTTCACTTGCTATTACATCAATGATATATGGCTTTAAACAGTATTACTTCTCTTTATAATAGACCTTTGGAAAAATACACAGCTAAAGATCTCTAGATCTCCTTGCAATATTTCAGGTCCAAAACACTAATTAATGTAATTTCTAGTAATAATTATTTGTGGCCTCTGCCGATTTTTGTTTTTATTAAGACTTTACTTTTTTTGGAGTATGCTTAAAGTGACAGAAAAATTAAAGTGAAGGTAAAAAGAATTCCCATTTGACCTCTTGTCCCTGAACATGCATAACTTTCAACTTTAGCAATATCCTCTAATCAAGTGTTACTATTGAAACGATTAGCTTGCACTGACAACGTAATGATTCAAACTCCGTAGTTCACATTATGCCTCAGTTTTGGTGTTGCATATTCTATGGACAAATGTATGATGACATGTAGCTGCTATTATTCCATCATATGGAAGAATCTGTGTAATCTGCCAGTGTTTAATGGCAATCACTGATCTTTTGACAATCTCCAAAGTTTTGTCTCATCTACAAGGTCATACTAGAATCATACAGAATACAACCTTCTCATCTGTATTGCTCCTTTCACTGAGTAATAAGTACTTAACTTTCTTCCATCTCTCTTCATGGCTTGATAAGTCATGGAATGAATATTATTTCATTATCTGAATGCCCCATGGTTTACTTACCCATTCACCCAGGGAAGGACAGCTTAGTTGCTTTCAAGTCTGGACCATTATGAATAAAGCGCCTATAAATAAACACTCATATAAAAGTTTTTGAGTGGTCATAAGTTTCTACTCCCTTTGATAAATATCAAAGGAGTGTGATTGTTGCATCATTTGACAGAATTATGTTTAGTTTTGTAAACAACTTTCAAACTTGTTTCAAAGTCGCTTTGCCAATTTGTATTCCCTCCAGCAATGAATAAGAGTTCTTGTTGTTTTGTATTCTAACCAGCACTTTGTGTTACTTGTGCTGCAAAATATGGCCATTCTACAAGGTATATGTGGTATTCATTGTTTTACTTTTCATTTCTGTGATAATATATGATGTGGAACAGCTTTTTATAGGCTTCTTTGCCACACACATATCATCATTTGGGTGGGGTCTGTCCATTTTTAATTAGACTGTGTACCTTATTGTTGAGAATTATAAATTACTATAATATATTGGAGAACAATAATTTATTATATATGGGTTCTGCAATTATTTCTCCCAATCTATAATGCATTTTCTCATTCACTGATATCTTTCACAGAGAAAAAGTTTGAAATTTTGATGAAGTCAATTTATCAATTACTTGTTTAAAAGTGCCATCCTTTAGAATTGTAATAAAAAGTTACAATTGTACATACCTAAATTTTATAGGTTTCCTTCTATGTTACCTTTCAAGAGTCTCATAGTTTTATATATTTAGGTGTGCAATTTATTTTTCTTTTTTGTGAAGGGTGTAATATCTCTGTGAAATTAATTACTTGAGTAATCAATGAATGAATATTTATATCCAGTTGTTCTATCTATCCCATCTTTTCATTTGGGGAACATAATTTTATATTTATTTTCTAATTATTATGATCACCATCTGGGTAATTAGATGATATAATGAGTGGAGGCTAAGGGATGCTCGTGGAAGGAATTGAGGAGGATCATCATTTCATACACTATCCAATTGTTAATGGAATTTGTGTCTCCAAAAAACTGTAGCTGTATCTACAAGGTGGGAATTTATTTCAAAGATCTTAGAACTTTTAGAATATTAATCAAGAACTTACTTGCTGAAAATACTCGTCCTTGATTTCTGGGAGGACAATTCACTATCAATACATTTTTACAAATAATAATAAAACATCATCTGATGATGATTGAAAATTATTGAAAATATATTATGTATGTATTTATAAGGTTATAACTTTCCATAAGTCAAGTTATACCAAGTGGTTTATATAAAGTTAAATGAGCTATGAATTCAAATAAATGCTTTTATTTATATAAGTAAATTAACAGAAGATGTAGAGGGGATAGCTATAGACTAAAATATTATCTTTTTAAATAACTGACTCAACATAAAGCTTTTGTATTTAGTTTGAGAGCATTCAATCAGTGAATCCTGAATAGATATTCAAAATCTGGTAGGTTGACTCAAAACCTATACTAAAATCTGTTCACACTATTTCTTTGATAATGTAGTTTCTTAATTTTTTAATATGAAATGACCTGTCTTATAAATATAGCTAGCCTTTGACTATTGGAGAGGGAAAACACAGTTATTTGTTTAAATTCCTCTTTTTACAATTATAAGATGAACTCAAAGAAGTATAAAGTTTGCATAGCATTTAATAATGACATGAGAATTCCATTGCTTTATTTTTATCCAGAACTTGTTTACCTAGAAACTTTCAACTATTATTTCCCTTCTGTTTGAAAATTCTTAGGCAAGAATGTTTTTTTCCTTACACATAAATAATATAACCCAAATGGCTGTGACAGTAATTAAAAATACTTTTCAGTATCTTTGGTGTTTGTTCCAAAATATTGTGAGAAACAATTACCTGTAAATAAGGAATCACTTTACAGAGAGACTGTCCGAAAAACCAGGTCTCAGTGATGTCCACAACCAGTGTGGCTGGAAGGCAGGTGATGGTTACGAGCACATCAGCCAGAGAAAGGTTGACTATGAAGTAGTTGGTTACTGTCCTCATGTGGTGGTTCTTCCACACTGCCACACAAACTAATTTGGGAAGAAAAAGGAAAGGTTACTGATATTTACTGAACTTATGTTTCCCCAAAATTTATATTGAAATCCTGACACTCAAATGATGTGTATTAGTGAGTGGACTGTTGGGATATTATTGGGTCATCAGGGGGTAGCCCTCATTGATGTGGTTAGTGCACTTTTGAAAGAGAACCCAGATCTCCCTTTTGCAAGTGAGAACATTGCAAAAAGATTGCAATCTGTGACCAGGAATTGGTCATCAAATCTGCCAATACCTTCATCTTGGACTTCTCAGATTCCATATCTATAAAAAATAAAGTTGTTGCTTATAAGCTACTAGTCTATGAAAGTATGCTACAGAAGTCTGAACAGACTTAATAATAGTAACTAGTAAACAAACTAGATACTGATGAAGATAATTAATATTCCTATACAATCCACAAATAAATCTTAAAGAAGAAAAATAGCTTAAGCCTAAGCTAGGCTTTCACTGAATTAGTCATCCTTTAGAAATGCAGATTTCATACTTCTAGTCAGTTTATTTACTTTGCAAGATATTCACTGGATCTTAAGTTTGTATTTATATCCAATTGAACTTGAGTTGTTATTTCCAGAAGTTAAAGAACGATCTTTGATTGATGCTAAAGAGCAATCTTTGATTCACCTTTGTATTCCCTCAGTGCTCAAATTAGAGGAATATGTTTACTGATGCAAGAAATCTAAGAAATATTTACTGAATTGTGATGAATTAGGAGTTAGCTATTTTTGATGAACATGTGGTTTTGCCTCATCCAAACTGTTTGTACTTATCAGCTTCCAAACTCAGCATTTGAAAATTTTAATAAAGAAACTTACAAGACAAAATCCAACAATTATTCAGTCTCTATTGTTGTCAAATACTGAGCTAGTTGGTTCATATACTTAAGATTGTTTAAACCCTATGACAGTTTCAAGAGAAGACATTGTTAAGGATATTTTATACAAGAAGTAATTGAATCACAGGGAATTTATGGAACTTGGATAAGGACAAATGCCTCATAAAGCACAGAAGTACTTACAACACAGATTAAACACCAACTGAAGAGCTCATCTTTTCACTGCAATGCTTGTTATCTTTGGTGAAAATGAAGGGGATACAAATAAAGCACATAGAGGCAGCTCTTTCTGTGCATGTGTGTAGAAAGTTCTTATTATAAGCCAACGCTTTTGAATATATTAAAAATAAAGTACACATACATTAGAAATGCTTCTCTATTACTTTTGATGGCTCTAAACATCTCCTCAAATCAAACTTCTCAATACTCTCACAGGCAGACCCTTCTTGCTACCTTTCAGCATATCTTTGTGTTTAAAGGGTGTGCTATTACACTCAGTTGCTCTTTACAGAAAGAATATACAGATCCTTCTTTATTCTCTGTCCTCCCCCCCACCGTCTGGTCTATGCCAAGGTTACACATCCACTGGCTTCAGAATTATATAGGTGTAAGTAATGCTACCCACGTCTATTGAGGGTTTACTTCATTGAAAGGAACTGTGAATTTGCTTGGGGTATCATTAGCCTGTCAGAGCTGCCATCCATGCACCTAAATGATGCAGTGATTAATAACCTTAGATAGTGAAGAAATAAAGCATATTTTGTTAAGTTTAAGTCACTGAATGAGAATTTTTGACAATCATGTACTTTTTATTATGAGTATACTGATAAGTGCTTCGACCTGGTCCTGAAGTCAAAAATTATACTCCAGGTACTGAGTGGTGCTAATACAATAAAATACGTGAATTTTCTGTGCAATTTGAAAATTTCACATATTCTCTAACTCTAGCACCTGACTAGTCTGCTTGCCCATAAACTGAGTTTTACTAAGCTAATTTGTATTCTTTATTATTTAAAGATGATAATCTCAAATGATTTATTTCCCCAAAACACATAAAACACATACACGCACCATACTACACACTTATTTTGGCAGTTAACTAACAGCACTACAGCTTGTTATGAAGAAATTGGTAAAAATATTACACTACAGATGCTTGGTCAAAAAATGGTCTGAATGGTACAACTTGAGATTTAGAAAAAGAAATCCATTAAAATGTTAAACTCATTTTACTTTGACTTAGTTTGCTTGTCCTGGAGATGAGGAACAGCATGTGTGAAGTCAATGTTAATCTATATTGTTCAACCAATATGAAACAAGTATATTTTCAACCAGCTTTGCTATAGCAGACAATATGTGTCATGTTCTTCTCTAAGCAATTTAAATTATTAATTTAATCCTAAAACTGCAATTACTATTACTATCCTTATTTAATAGGGAGGAACCTGGGGATAGAAAGATTAAAGATCTTACCTAAAGATAATTAGTTAGCAAGCATCAGAGTTTATATTTAATCTTCTTCACCCTGGTATGCTTTTCTATTACTCCTTGACTGAAGCAAAGAATGAAAAGGAAGTTGATGACCTCTATTCATAGGACTTTAATATAGGTTCATAGGATGTTGTAGTTATAGATCACTTATTCTAACTCATTAATCTGATGCATAACTCATCTTTGTCTCACTCCAAACCCATGCAGTATGAACATTCTTAAAAGTAAGGCATTCACAATGTACTAAAACCCTTAAATTTCATTCACGGTAGCCTGACCTGCTAGCAAGTTCTTCTTGGTATGAGTCAATTCCACCTCCTTTTCACTTCTGCTCATTAGTTATTGATTCTAACTGGAAGGAACCAAAAAATAAACTGTATTTGTATCTTTTCTTTTATTATCTACCTTTAGTATTTTCTGTGACAAAGTACAATACAAAGGTTTTTTACAATGACATAAATTTCTGAATGCCAGAAGTTCAAAATTAAAATGTCACTAGGTACTTATTTCCTGTGAAACTGAAGAATAATACTTTCTTGCTCTCTCTGATCTTCTGGTGATTTGCTGGCAGCTTTGACACTTTTTGACTTGCAGCTACATGATTCCCAACTGCTTTCACTGTAAAAAGGTGTGCTATTGTATCTCTGTCTTCATATGGCTGTCTTCAAATAAAGAGATCAGTCATATTGGGTGAGGGAGCCAATATATTATGTATGACTTCATCTTGGCTCAAATAATTATATCTATAATCATCGTTTTTCCAGATAAGATCATATTTTAATATTTAGGGGATTAGCACTTCAACATTTCTTGTGGGACAATATCCAATTTATAATAGCCTGTCCTTTGGCATCTGAAATTTCATGTCCTTCCAATATGCAGAATACATTCATTCCAAATATACCCATTTAAAACCATTTACATTTCAGCTTTTAGCTTAAAATATCTAAATATCGTCTAAGTCATATCTCTTGGAGATTCAGATTACCATCCTTCCAAGGCAATTCTTTTCTTTTCCCTCTGTGGTTATACCACTAGTGAAATCAAGAAAACAAGTTTTCAACTTCAAAAATACAATGTTGGGATAGGCATAGAGTAGACATTCCTTTTCTAAAAGGGAGCAATGAGAAAGGGGGGACAAAAGCAGTCACACAACGAAAGCAGTTTTCAAATTAGAAGGACAAACTCTACTAGGTTTGAAGGTCTAAGAATAATTCTTTGTAGCTTGATGTTCTGTCTTCCCAAGCAAGTAGTTCTCGTCCCCTCAGGTTTGTGTGGTGGTCCTGCTCCATGTTCTATCTATAGAAATCCTCCTGATCTCTGTCTAGCTTCTGGTTATTTCCACTATTCTTTGGTATCATGACTTGAGATAACATAGCATCAGTCCTCCCTAGCCTTTATCATCACATAGCATTCTTCTGTGTCTCTATCTTCACATGGTTGCATTGCAGAGGCAGCAGTCATTTTGGACTAGAGGTTTGTTCTACTCCAATATGACTTCCATATAACTAATTGTATCTATAATGATGCTATTTCTGAAAAAAAGAGTTACATTGAGGTACTGGAAGTTACCATTCTATCCTATTTTGTGTGACACAATTCAAATCATTCAAATACTCATTCAAATACAACACTGAGGTCTTTGTGTGATTGGGTTAAATATCCCATATGTCAAGTTCTACATTTCACATTATCCGACTCCCTTCACTCTGAACATGCCAGATGATTGTAAGGCTCTAAATGAGGCATCTGTTATTAAAATACATGTTTTTAGATGCAGCACAGTCAAGGCAACAAAGAGCAGGAGAACTGCTTTGGTCAGCGCCTCTCTAATAAAATAGACTGAGCTCTTGTTTGATTTCTGAATGATCAAATCATCCTTTCTTATCGTACATGTATATATAGAATTACAAGAAATCATTGTTAATGAATCCTGGGAGAAAAAGAGATGGGGAGAGAGAGAGGGAGACAGAGACAGAGACAGAGAGAGACAGGGACAGAGAGAGACAGAGAGAGATCTACGAAAAATATTATTTGAATAATTGAAAAAGTTTAACTTAGATTTTACATTTAGATATTATTGTATCATTTTAAAATATCTTAAATATAGTGTTAACATTATGTACATTCTTATATTAAGGAGAGCAACTATGGCTATTTCCCGAGACTCTGCTCCTCTGGGTTAAATCATCATATCACTTATATACAACACCAGACTTTTTTTTGCATCTCAAAATTTAGGTCTCTGTATTGTGATAATTATCAAGAATAGCAGACACTCATAAATGAACTATCCAGATTATACTACACATATATCTTCAGGTGCATAACTTGTAAATTTGTGTTGCCCAAACATCAGTTTGGTCAAACATAAATTTGGACCATTCATTCACTCACTCAAAGTATTAAAGATATAAAGTTAATGCTGTCTTTTGATAGTGCACAAAATTTATGCAAAATTAAGCTACATTTTTTGTATTATCATCTTGGGCTTATTTTCCTGAAATGTAAAATATCCTGCTTGAATCTCCCCAGTATACTTGTTTGCAGTTTCCCAAATATTTTCTACCTTACTATTTCCTTTCTATTGTTACTGCATACTGCAATACTTGATATCAGATTATGGTAACCATTGCAAACATATATATATATATTTCTTGTAAATATATATATATTTTTTGTAAATATATATATATTTGTATATATAATATATATAATATAATATATATAATATATATCTATAATATATAATATATATAATATAATATATATAATATATATAAATATATATATATATTTCTTGTAAATATATATATATATCTTGCATATATATATATATATATGGCTGAACGGAACTGATGTATGGGCAACACAAATTTACAAGTTATATATATATATATATATATAGAGAGAGAGAGTATATATATATATATATATAGAGAGAGAGAGAGAGAGAGAGAAAGAGAACCCTTAATGGCTGAACGGAACATTTATTTTCTTCATTTTTTTTTTTGAGTAAAGACTGAACGCTGACAAAGATGTTGTTGCTTTATAATTATATGCTTGACTTTCAGTTCTTTATGTGCTACTTTCTAATGAGCTTTGATCAGTCTTAAGATATGAGCCAAAGTCTGAAAGTTGAGCATGATGAGGTGTTATTGTTTAAGAGGAACAGAATTTCACTTTTACAAGATGAAAATAATAATGGGGCTGACACTGATGATGATGGTCGTATAGCAATGCTAAAGGATATAATGTTACTGAATGGTACACTTAAAATGGATAAAATACTAAATTTAGTTACACATATTTATCACAAAGTAAAAAACAATTTCCAGAATGAAAATGTCAAGGAACTATTTTAATTACTCAAATTATTAAGCTTTAAAGTCTTGAATGGATAAAATATAAAAAGAATATGCATAATCAAAAATCTCATCACTCTAATATATGAATGACAGTGTTAAAGGCAGAGACACCTTGTGATTCTTACATATAATTTTAATTTTTTGTTTGTTAAACCAAAGCATTGCTTGTGGTGGGCTCTGATTTTGTAATTTAGTTATTTTAGTGAAATATTATGCAATTTCCTGACTGTTGCTTACTGAAGTACTTAAATGACAATTTATTGGTTATTTGTTATATATACATGAAATGATCACACCAGGAAACTTAAAAAATACTGTAGTTCCATCCTTTGCCACAAAGTGTCAGTGAAAGCCTTAGAAACTGTTTACCCTGTCACATCAGGAAATGGTTTTAAAGATTAAATTAACTTTAATGTTCTTTATGTGTAGAAATTATATATTTGTTTCAAGTGAGATTTTATAGAATAAAAGGAATATTTAAGGAAGGATAAGATGGTCAACATTTTTCCAAATTAAATATAAATAATCAAGTAAAGGTGAAATAAAATCAATTTCTAAGTGAAAAACAAGTAACCACTGAATATACAGAAACTATGTCATATATAAATCCTGCTAGGATTCTTTCTTGCAAACAGGATACAGAATGGAGCCAATTAGAATCATTCAGACTAGATATTAAAAAAAAAATGTAGTGGCCAACATTTAAAGGTTAAAACCAATTCTCCTTAAAATTCTGAGGTATTTTCCCATTTTTCACTTTCATTGTGCCCTATCACTCTGGCCTCAGTCCTTCTTTTCATTGTTAGTTTTGCCTTCTTCTATTCTTGGGCCAACATGGCAATACTGTTGGCTCAGTCTACCATTCTTCACCTCCACATCCTGGCAAGGTTGTCTGTAAATCTCTGTACTCTGAAGAACAGCAGGCAAATATGCTACTTTTTTTTTCTCTACAAGTTGACAGATGAGGCAAGTCAAGCACATTCTGGTGTGAAATGTGCCACCCAAAATGTTATCTAATATTAACAGAAAGCAAACTTTAAAAACATTTAATACTTTTAATATATTTAGACTAAATTTCAGGTTTGTTTCCTCAAGACAAGATAAAAGTCTATAATTTGACAAATATGTTTTCCCCGACTCCTGCTTATTATGTCAATGTAGTTGTGAATTCTCATGGAAAATTAGGATGCCACTGCTTTTGATAACTGTGAGGCAGCACAGGGAATAACTAAGATACTATAATGAATAATTTGTCTATCCAGGAATTTAGAAAGATAGTGTCATCACACACAAATAGAAGGAGCTAGGCATAGAGTATCATGCAACAGAAGCATAGGGAATAAAATAATTCACAGAGGTCAAATTAAAAAAAATCTTCAGAGAGAAAAAAATACAGTAAAAAAGTGGGAAACTAGGTCTAATATATCAGAAGCATGATTCTCTCAGGGAGGAACTCAACCTTCTGGAAGTCAAGGCTACCTTGCAGGAACAGCCAGAGACCAAAGCAGCACTGTGTGAGGTAGGTTGTCCTTGGCCTTCAAAGCTGACCTGTGGAGATTAGGAGGGTGGAAAGCTTCTGCACTTCTATTAATCACTGTTTCTGGGAATTGTGATTTCACTTTAGTTGAATTTATTTTGGGGAAAATCATCAACCTCATGGTTACTCATGTCTTTTTACTCTTTACAGGTAAATCATGAAAAAGGTCTGTCCCATGACAGCCCTTAGAATTGCCTTTGATCTTTTCTTTGTCTCAGAGGTGTTCAGAGATAATGGTTTCTCCTTATCGCTGATCTCTTTCAATTAACTAAAATATATAAGTGATGCCTTCTTCCCTTGGCCTTGGACTTCTATTTATTGCCTACAATAAACTTATCATATATATATTTACACACACACACACACACACACACACACACACATATATATATATATATATATGTTCATACTTTTTTCTTTGTTGAAGAGCTTTCTCTCCTTCATCCCATACTCAGCTCTTGAATACTCTTTTTCTTCTATGTTCTTTCTTGCGTTTTATTATTCACTTTTACAACGTTAATCCAATTAGTAGGAGACTAATTCCCAAAGTTGATAATTCTAGTTCTTGACTTTCTCTTACTTTCTATATAAGAACCTCTAACTATGTATTTTTTCATCTTCTAAATGCTCCATAATTTTTTCACACTCAATTCAAGGATCATAAGATGTATATAGCCTTTGCTGAGGCATTTGGACATTGACCTGCAGATTATGGATAATCACTGAAGGATTTTAAGTAAAGATGTGACAAGATTCTATTTCTATTTTAAAGGATAACTTTTGGAGGAGTGTGGAAATTATATGTGCTCTTAACTGAAAGAAAGAGTAACAATTTTGAGACAGTTTTATAAGTCCAAGGATGTAATAGAGTGATGAAACAATGAAAGGAAATAATTAAATTCAAGTTATAATGACTTTAGGACATGGATTCTTGCTGAAGGATTAGATATTAAGCAAGTGACTGAGAAAAACTGAGGACAATTACTAAGTATGGCTGGTAGTTGGAGAGATCATACTGCTCAACAAAATACATGATAAAGGAGAATGTGATGGCTTTATTTGGAAAAAGGGAAAAATTCTATTTTATGTATGTAAGTTTAAAACAGTTGTGAGTTATTCTACTGCATTAGTCATTTGCCATTTGGAATTATGGGTCTATTTATCAGGAGATATATTTCACCTGTATAAAAATGTGTAAATCATAAATATATTATTCAACAAAGACAGATTCATGTAATTACTATTCAGATCAAGAAACAGAATTTAACTAGTATATCAGATGCTCTTTTCACATTTCCTGTCCACCAGCATGCTCCCAACAACTTAGAAGAAAACTATTCACTGATTTGTAGCATGAAAAAGGATCTCTCACTGCTGTCAACCTAATTTGAATGGAAAAAAAAAAAAAGAAGCATCCATTATTTTGTATTTGACTTCTATCCATTCCCGTTAACTTATAAGATAATTAATGTTTTCTGTCTAGCTACAATACTATAATATTCACTGATGAATAATACTTCAATGTATAGTTAGACTATCATATATCTATACTAATACCTTCAGATATTTTGGTTCATTCTAACTCAGGATTGTTATAAACAGGATTATTAGCATCTTGTGCTTGTATTTTAATAAATATATGCTATGTCTGGGTTTTTGCTAATTATATATCTGAGTGAAATTGTTATTATAAAGTTATGCACATGACCACCATTATTATATAATTGCTAGAGAAGCTTTCCAAAATGCTTGTTGTACTAACCATTTTTACTTTAACTAGCTTGTTTTCCTTTTCTCAATAAACAATATTTGGCGCTATCATCTATTTTCTGTTGGTTCAAATTTAACATTCATTGACACTAATTTTATATACTTACTAGGTATTTGGAAACAGAAGAAAATAATTCTTTTTTAGGATTTTTGTTACAGAAATCCTATAAAAATTAGGGGATAATTTCATGAGTATTCTATGATTTCTTTCCAAAAGATATCATGATTTCCTAGAAATAGAAATAGTAGTGGTTTTCTGATATAAATCTAGACTTGATTGAAATTTGAAATTAGGAGTTACCCCCCCTTCTAAAGTAGATTGCCAATTTTTATTTGTTTGCCATGCAACAAAATTTGTCTTCCCTTATTGTATGTCATTTTACAGAATCTATGTGTTATTTTTTTATATAAATTCAGGATCTCTATTCTGATCGTAACACATGCCCAATAGCAGATTGCTGAGTGATTGATTTGTTGATATTAGCATAAATTGGATTTTTTGACATTAAGGAATTTGTCATGACTATTCATCCTAGAGAGAAGTAATTCAATGTAAGTAAATTATAGTACCAACATCTATTTTGGCACTTCCCATCATTCTGCTCACATAAATATTTGAAATGGTATCTGAGAATGTCTTAGAGGAAAAGTGCAAAAAAAAACAAAAAACAAAAGAAAAAACAAAAACAGAAACTCAGGATGATCTCTCGGCAACAGGCTGAGACACATTAATGTTGTGCCTAAGTTAGAGACCAAAGACAAAACTTTTGGGTGTGAGACAGATTCATTATAATCAAGAAAATTCACAGCTGTCAAAAATATTCCTAGTTCCATTACATAGAAATTTATATTTAATCACCATAAGTGGATTTGCTACTTATTACTAAATGTTTAACTTTACTAAATAATTCAAAATCATATTCAACTGGTAATATCTAAATATAGCTGCAATAACTGAGTAAATAAGTAGAAGATAAAACTATTTACATCTCTTCCAAATACAAACTTGATTTATTCAAGGACTATGATATTTCAATGATATTCAAATGATATTGTACAATAACCCTTTTAAAAATCAGTTTCACTAGTTTTTAAAAATGCACAATTACCTCCCAATTGCTATGTAAAATGTATCTCACTTTTCCTGCATCATAAGGCATTCAGTTTTCCAAAACTCTGCTGAGAATTTGGAGTGATGTAAAATAATTATTTTCTGAAAGAAAAAAAAAAGTGATAGTATCTAGTTTTAAAGTTATGAGTTCATTTATATGAAAACTATTCTCTTTAAGCAAAAATAGATTCTAAAGAGGTAAAGATCATACAATTTGGAGTTAAAAAGAAATTCAAATTTCACTTTGGGCAATTGTCTAAACTGTTCTGTGATTCAGTATTAACATAGTATTTATGTCATAGGATTATTGTAATGAATATAAATGTATTTGGCACAGAAACCACAACTTGAATGCACAATAGCTATCCATGACAAATGATATGTTAGTCAACAGACTGATGTTTAAAATTCATCCCATTATCTGTCTTCTAAAGCAAAATCTTTCAGCAATGTCTATTTAAAAATTTCATTGATCTTCATCTGATAGTTACAGCTTGACCTGCAATCAATGATCAGTATATATTTGCTACTTTTAAAATTGTGCTGAGTGAAGTGAGACACATCACCTTGTATTGCTTATCAGAGAAAGTGAGATTACTTGTTTCAAGTTAAGAACATGGGCATAAATGGCCACAGCTGTTCAAAATTCACATTCCATGGATTCAGTGAAAACTTCTAAGGAAAAGGAATTGTGTGGTGCATTTTAATAAGGGAATATGCAAAGATTGTATTAGTTAATTGCCTATTTACTAAGTAATATCGATTCCCCAGTGAATGGACATGAAAATGAATCACATGCAAATTAATGTAAATAGTTGCACATTGACAAAGTAAGGATGCTCTTTGAAGCAAGTATAGTATTGTTAAGTTTTTAATTATATGTTGAGGGCAAATGTTTCTGTCAGAATAGATCTTTGAAAGAAAAAGGAAAATAATTTGATATACAAAAATGTGTTTGGGAAAATGGTTTAGGACACATCTGTTTTGTGAAATAACATGGGCAATCAACAAAGATGGACAACAAATCACACTAGAAGAAGCTGGGTGGAGGTAAGAAGATTATGATTTTTATTTTGACATGCTAAGTTTGATGTGTGAAGAAACATTCATCAGAAAATGCGCAGTAGTAGTGTGAAATGTTGAGCACAAAGTGTTGGCACAATAAGCCAGTGTGTGATTAAAGAGTCATGTAGGATGATACAGCATTTAAGGGAAGACTTGTAAAATAGCCACTTTATCTTTTTTTTTTTGTTTCTACCAGCTCACCATTTTGTAATGTTTGGCAGTCTTTCCTCTTTAACAGCTGAGTTCATGCTTTTTCTTTTATTCTTGTTTTGGTCAAATAATGCTTTATAATACCTTTAGATAATATTGTTATGTTAGACGCAGACATTCCTTTTAACATTTCCTTGCTTTCTTTCCTTAAGAAATGCAAGTGCTATAGTTTAAATTAGAAATCAATATACCTGACATTTAGTTGTTAAAGTGTTCCTTTTAATTCTGTTCCTCATTAAAACAAAGTGAATGATCCACTGTATAATTTTAAACAGTTCTTGCTTTCTTCTTAAAAAGAAAAAAAAAAGTACTCTTTCTATACATGTCAACTTTGTTACAATAATTTGAAAAATAATTAAAATGGATATGAAAAATAAAAATGAAATAATTGCTGGCCAATGCTTAAAATGTACTTTTAATAGAACACCTAAATTTATGATCATTATTATAAATAATTATTATATAGATATTTCATGCCATTTTTGGCTTAGTTTCTGAAATGTGTATAGATGACTAATATAGTAGGATACTGATTAAAATTTGTTTATAAAAAATGTATGCTGTTTACTTGGTTGTCTGTCATGCCACATCTCTGAATGACACCCTAGTCCAGAAGGGGCTTAGAACTTGTGGAAAATAGAAACTATTTGGGTTAATCATGGGAAATATTAAATTACCACATTTTCTGACTCACAGCCCTGCCATTCCAGGCATACATGCTGAGTTTGGGATAAGAGTAGGTAGTGATTCTGAAGCAGGGAGAGTTACAGAGGCTAAAATGTAGTGTGAGTCTTGGTTTTGTTGCCTAGAAATTAAATAGAAAGGGAGTTTGAATGGTTTCCTTGGTAATGACATTCAGAAGACTGAGCACAGTTGAGATTTTGCCTGAAATTTATTCATTAATTCATTATTTCAACACATTAAAGAAAATCTTTTTTCCAAAATAGCTAATGCACACTTCAACACATGACCATTCATTTTTCACAAAATTTCAAAAGTATGTGCTATAGCTTGATTTTTTTTTTATCTACTTCCAATCTTTCATGCATTCATTCACATCATATATCAATCTATGTATTACCTAATATATGTCCTCCACTATGCCAGGTGAAGGTGAAAAATGTCCTGATGTCATCTCTTCAATACTTTCTCCTTCACACCCTGGGATAGATCAATTAAGAAGAAGTAGCAATTTCCCTGACTCATTTTTTTATTTATTTTCATAATTCATACAATTTAAATACATTTTGATGGATTTCATTTAAAGTAATGCATAAATTTACTTTTCTCTAACTCATACATGTAAAAACAATATTTTTGGATTAGTGGATTATTGTTATTGGCTTATGAACTACATTTTAAGTAATGAGGCTCTAGAACCCCATTGTCTCAAAATTATTGTCTCTAATCTTTCAATATCTATTGCTATTATAAGTATTATTAGAGATTTAAGTGCAAATACCACCTATAAAACAAACCATTAAATTTATGGTTATTTGTCAAATCTTGTAGTTACTATATACAGACCTATGCTACAGAATTTATAATAGAATGGAAGGTTCTTGAAAATATGTCTGCTCGTTAATTGTTAAATAATACCATTAAAAAAAGACATAAAGCAATTAAATGAATCTAAAAGAATACACGTTAACTTATTGTCTAAGAATTTTGTATCCACTTGATACAGAAAATTCAGTGAGAACACAACAGAAAAATGAAATATAGATAAAATCCCAGGAACCACTTATTTGATTACTGCAAAACACTAGGCCATGTTATTGGAAAAGTTTTTGGTTCAGTTATAATGTCTGTCAACATTATAACTAGTAGGTTACTGAAGAAATCATGTAGTTCCAATGAGAAAGGATGAACTCAATTAATATTATGTCCAGCACTTCTCAACAATCCCAGATAGTACAATGTAGCATTTTCTACTTCAATGTACATTTCAAGCTAAAGATACTTGAAAAAATAATCATGAACTGGATTCACAAGCTCATAATGACTAATTCCTATAATAGCACATAACAAACTTTCACATTTTTATTTTTTGTTTATTAAACACTATTATTTCCCTTCCAAATAGCAAGTGAAAAAATCTTTGTTCTCCAAGTTTAACATTCTTCTTTTTACTTTTATATACAAATTTTAAATTTATTTTCTGCCCCAACTGTGCTTGGTCTTATCATTATTCACGTAGTGCTGTGATTTCACATGTTTTATCTGCTGTGATTCTGTTATATAACAATGTTCTAGTAATCCTGTCAGTTCTTCAACCATGACTTCTGCATTTGTTCAGTGTTTTCAATAGACTCCTCCTTCTCTGTCTGTTGTACCATTATGCCTTAGGCCCAAACAAACTGATCTACTGAATCATCTTCCAGACTCTACCCAGTTTGTAAATAATCCCCCGTCTTCTGTCAATAATCACTTTATAAGTGATTGTTGTTACAGGCATCAATATATATCTTCTCAGAAATCTTTGTCCCAGGACATTGATTATTAAATAGAATTATCTACATTCCTAACCTCAATTTCACATTTACTTAGTTTCATTTATATGGCTTCTCTCTCTCTTCTTTGTTGATAATAGAAATTGACTCTTCATTTTTAATTCTCCCCATTTTTTTTCCAAGTCTAATTAAGCATATCTACTTTGAGTCATGTACTAAGCACCATGAGAAATAAGAGCTGCATATGATACAGTACTTACTTGTCCTCAGGACGATAACAGTCTTCATGGGAATAGAAAGCTATGAAAGGAATAGGGCAGTCAAGAGTCAAATATTTAATTCTGTGTCACTGATTTAGGTATGTTGTACAGTAACAGTCCTTTCTTATGTAGTACAAAAGACCCTATTCAAGCATAAATCTTAGATATTCATGTATTTTGTGTTACAGACAATTAAATTAGGTCTTTATGTGTACTTTATATGTACACACACATGAGATAGGACAGAGAAACCAGTTGTACAGTAGATTCCATTTTAAATTTCAGTATGTAATATCTATGACTTTTGTCAATCTACTGAAATTATCTAAAGCTTATGGGAACACTAATTCTTACCCTTTGTGATTAATGTAAAAAGTAACTGAAATAATTCATGTTCATATCTTCATGCCTACCTCCCAGAAAATAAAAAGTATTTGTCCAATGACTATTAATTATTATTATTATTATTAGTAGTAGTAGTAGTAGTAGTGTCTTGATTTGTTACTTAAACTTATATTAAGTCCTATCTAAAACACTGAAATGAAAATAATACTGACCTCATAGAATATTGTAAAAGTGAGGTGAGGAAAGCCAAGTCATAGAGTAATTAATTCCAGGCACTTAATAGATGAACTCAGTAAATGTCAACTGTTAACTTTTAGATTATGGTAATTTCCCCTGTTTTACTTTAACTATATTTTCATTTTATTAATTTTTTATGAAAAAGATGCATTAACATTAAATAAGTAATGTTCATGTTCTTTTATGAGTTTTGATAGCATATGGCATTTTCTGGGATTTGATAATGCTGCAAAGTTCATAGAAGTCAGAGATTGAGCACAGCTACAGTAAATATATATGTTCATAAGCAATGCTGCATCTAAAATTAATGCTTATATGATAATAATAATTCAGAGAAGGCACAATGAAGAATTGAATCTATTTGTGAAAGACAACACGAGGGCTGTTGACCAAAGTAGCCAGATGGACTGTTGTAACAGAATTGACCAAATCTACTAATTGCTTGGCTTCACACAGATACCTCTGAACAGATACCAGTTGCTAGTGAAAAATTTAGAAATATGTTGAATATGGTGTCAGTAATTTAGATAAATTAACAAGCAATAGAGACAAGAAAAATGGGAAATAAACTAAAATGGGTCATTAGAAAAAAAATTATAGTCTCATCCAATAAAAATTCCATAAAGTGAAAATAGAAATACACTGACAAATTAGATACACAAATTTATCTCTGTTATTTTAGCAGTATCTATGTGAAGTCAAGTAACTGTAAGCATATTTGGCAAAATCTTTTGCAACACATTGTTTTTTCCTTCTGATAAAAAAAATAAACCATGAACTTTATCTTAACAGAATTTTCATGTGCAGTACAACACTTCTAACTATAAACTCAAGGATTTTCATAATGTATTACTGGAAATGTTATGCCCATGAAACTGTGGTAAGCATTATCTTCTCCCCTACGCTGGCAACTATATTCAGCAGTATTTCTAGTTTATTTAAGAAACTTATGGAACCATGTAGTATTCATTTCTCTGTGAACAGATTATTTCATCTAGTGTAATGTCTTCGGTGCTTATCTATGCTGTACCATATAATTTTGTATATATATAGATATAGATATACGTACATACATACACACATACATACTGAATAATATTCCAATGTATGAGGTACCATTTTTCCACTGATGATGAATAGATCAATGGAAATGGAAAAATGGTACATCATACATTTCCATTGGTGAGTCAATTACTATTCATCCATCAATGGACACTGAGGTTGCTTCTATATCTTAGTTACTGAGAAGACTAATAATGCTACAATGACTGTGGAGCATATAACATCTTCTAAGTCTGGTTTTCAGTTCTAATGGATTAATACTTGAGTTGGGATAGCTGGATCATATGTTAATTCTATTTTTAATTTTTTGAGGAAAATCTACAGTGTTTTCTATAGCATCTACATACTTTTACATTAATACCAATAGTGTGAATGTGTTCCAATTAATCTACAACATTTCTAACATTGTTATTTTTATTTCACATTTAGAATGAAACTTGTAGGAAGTATGTGGTGATATCACACTGTGCTTTTGATATATATATATATATATATGTCCCTGATTATTAATGATACTAAATATATTTTTATTCATCTGTTGAGTGAATGCATATTTTCTTTGGAAAAATATGTATTCCTTTTCCTACTGAGTTATAGCTTTTTTTTTTTGCTATTGATTTATATGAGTTTCTTCAAAATTCTCAATAGTAATCTCTTGCAGATATATATTTTGCAAATATTTTCTCTCATACTCCAGGATGACTTTGTTTTAGGGACTTAATTTTTTAGAGACCTTTAAGGTTCACAAAGAAGTTTAGAGAAAGAGATTTCCCTTGTTTCCCTGTACGTACACATGCCTAACCCTACCACAACACCATTATCAACATCACAAACCATAAACTATAATTTTACCAAAGATGAATCTGTATTTCAAAATGATAATTACACAAAGAGCATAGTTTACTTTAGGGTTCATCTTTGTGGTATGCATTCCATGAGTTTGGACAGATGTAGGATGGCTTGTGTCTATTAATATCATACAGAGTATTTTCCCTGCCCTAAAAGCCTCTGGACCATTTAATCTTCACCCACCACAAACTTCTGATAACCATTGACTCTTATACTGCTTCTATTTTTTTTTTACTTTTTCTATAACATCTTGTTCTTAGAATCATTCAGTATGGAAACCTTTGTAGATTAGCTCTTAATAAAATGCACTAAGCATATTCCATGATTTTTCATGACTTGATAACTCATTTGATAACTCTTTTATTTCTGAATACTGTTCATTATTCCATTATCTTCATATACCACAACTTAATAATTCACCTATGGAAGGAATCTTGGCTGTGTCCAAAAATTTGCAATCATGAATAAATCATGTACTGGTGTTTCCTGTGGTTTTCAATTCCTTTTGGTAAATAGCAAGACATGTGATTCCTGAATCATATTTTAGTTTTGTAAGAGACATTTTTTTAAAGAATTGTATGCCTTTTCACTGCTGAGTTTTATAATTCATTTCTGTTTTTGAAGAATAGTCTCATCATATCATTGATACATTATAGATCAAAATATGTATCTAAATATCTAAACCTGAATTTCCTTTAAAGCCCATTGACTAGAAATTATTTGCATGTCCACCTCCATACTAACTATTGGGAAAGAGAAAGAGGATTGAAAGATTCACTTCAGAAAAGTCATGGTTCATCACTAAGCCTGGGCATATTTCTACCTGAATGAAGAGGGACACATTATAGTAAGCAGGTTTCCTTTCTGAAGGTGGAAATGACATGGGCAGGCATCTAAGTCTGCTTAGAGTAATTTCCAAAACTACTTCCTTGAAGGATCAAACTTTCTCCATTCACACTAGAAGTAAACCTCATAGTCAAAATAGAGGTTCATAGTGCAATTTTAAGGACCTGTGATAGTCATCTTATGTCTTGCTGCTGGCATAGAAATAAATGAATAAATATTGGACATTCAATGATATTCAAATAGAGATTTGAAGGAGACAGAGGAACTGGGCATGCAGCTTGCATTAAGAACACGATATGTACAAAGGGTCAATGAGGAAAGTAGGGTGTGTTCAATTTCATTATTATGATTGTGAGAAAAAAAAAACTGATATCACGGACCACTATCTGTGTACAGTTTGAGTTTCCTCCTCAGGTCTGTGAGAATTTTCTTTGTGTACTCCACTTTTCCCCCCACTCAATGAGACTGAGGTTCACTTAATTGGCATAAATTCTCCCAGTCTGAGTGAGTGTGGGTGAGTGCATGTGCATCTTGTCATGGAATCTGTCTGGGGTTGATGCTCACCTTGCACCCTCAGTTGTCATGATAAGTTCTGGCAACCTGTGATCCTGAACTGAAAAAAGTGTTGGAAAATAAATAAAGAATGAATTCAAATAACTATTTAATAGTCAGTGTTTCAGGGTCTTCATTTAGAAGTTTGGTGCTGTTTATGTGACTAGAATATGTCATTGGAACTTAAATCTGCTTATATCAATTCATATAGGTGAATTTGGTTTTGTTATAAGTCATACCACTTAATAAAATGACTAAGTGGAAACTTAGTGTATTCTATCACATTTCTTTAAGTAAGTTATCTTGACCCATATACCATTTTTCAATGGCACTTAAAGAGCATGATTAAACCTCTCTTATTAAATGACTCATTAGTATGTGAATTCAGGTAGTCTAGAGATTAAGTCATATCTCATGAAGCATACCAACAACATATATGACAGTGTAATTGCTTATATCTCTCTTGAGGGCTCTGTCTTAACAGATCTAGAAGCAGTCTGGTTTACCTCATGATTATGCTTATATAGCTAAAATTAATATGCAAATAATTAACTGAAAATGCATCTATAATGAAAAAATAAAGATAAGCAAAATGAAATGTTCAAATTGCAGATGTACCCAGAACTTCATATCTATTTCCTGAGAGATACCTCAACAGCAGCACTTATATATAGGTCTTGAAATAAGGCCCAAACTATGATTTAAATGACAATGTAATTCAAGATAATCCTTGATTCTAAGTATTCTGCTTTGTTTCATGTAAATTAGTAATGCTTTTATATTAATGGCAATTTAACACATGATCCTTGTATTTACATAGTTCCTCTAAGTCTGTTGCTGATTAAAACAAAACTCACCTTTGAATTCATCTAAATATGACTATAAAATTCATCATGGTTAAATCCAATTGTAAGTTAAATCTGGAATTCCTTCAATATTATAACAGAAAATGGAAAGACTGACACCAACTTAAAAGTGTGAGTCTCTACTTCATAAGTCATAGCAGAAATCAGCATACAACATGGATAACATGCTGGAATAACCTTTCTGTTCCTGTCAAAATACATATTCCTGTAGGATTAAATCTAATCAGCAATGAGGCAGATATATGACTAATACATTCCTAATGGGGGACTACAGATAAAACTCTGGATTCTGTTTTGTTAAGAAAAGAAACAGCTCTTGCTAAAAAGATTGAATGTCAGCTCATTAGATACAAATTCATGGTTGTTCAAAGTTTTTCCAAATATAAATCCTAAGCCACATCACCTGATGCTTCCATTAAAGCACAGCTAGAACTAAGGAAGATATTTTAAAACAAGAAAGTTTGGTATGATTTTAGATGTTAAATTTATTCTAGAATCACACACATTATAAACTCTTTCAGTATCTGACATAGGATATTTTTAAACGAATGCAGTTATATGGTATTTAATAATAGTTGATCTCATGCCTTTTTTTGATACTCTATACTCAGAGAGTAGGGAAAAAAATGTGAGTTGTGCTATGTCACTCTTACAAGAAACTTTTCAAGTTACCATGTCTGACCTTTCATACAAGACAGAAAAGGTGTTCAATAGTCCTGTTGCAGTGAATTACTTAAATATTTGAAGTTATTTGGAGCTTATATCATTCTTTCTGCCTATTCCAACACTTTACAATTCTTTGAAGTCCTTCTCTATTGTAAAATAAACATTTCTCTCTAATGTTTTTAGATATTTTTTCTTAATTTGGTCCTTGTTTCCTGCATACTCACAGTCTAATTCAATATTTTGTTTATTTAAAAGGACAAATTTCAAATAAACCACATTCCATATTTTTCTGACTTAAGATCGAAATCATTAAAAAGAGACAAAGTAATTATTAAGTTTATGGATTATCAAAATCCTCATTGATTTCTATAATAATAAAAAATTCTATCTACGTATCACATACTTCATTTAGAATGCCAACAAATGCTTTTATAAGGACTTTTATTTTACAAACTAGAAATACACATAGGAAAAAATAATTTTTCCTTTCATTATTTGTGACTATTTTTGATTAATAAAATTTGGATAAAATTCAGAATTTGTTTCTAATTCTTATATAAAACAAAGGATTCAATCTCAAAGGATTCAATTTACCAACTTCCATATCTAAGTATGAGTTTTGAACTTTGAGGTAATATAGAAGTTATCTTTAATCCTCCTATGTCATAGAAAAGTCAATTTCAAACCAAAGTTAATTAGCACTATTCCTATGATAACACAAAAATTAGTTATAAGAAAATATAACAAATCTATTGTCTTCTAAATATGGTTTTATTTTCTTTTCCTAATGATTCTCAACTTGAAAATTGAACCAGTCAATGATAATACTTACAAAATGTATTTTATAATAATCATTAAATTATCTTTGCTTCTTTTTCTGATGTACACTTTCAAGAGAAATAAACCATTTTATGAAGCTTTGAAAATAAATAATAAAACCTTTCTAATGTAAAACAATGCATATAAAGTCTTTCATGTTTTCAAAAAATATCCCATATCTTATTTGTGAAGCCTTTATTTTGTTCTAGTTAGCATGAGTAAAGGACATGAATTTTAATAATCCATTTGTTGATAATTTTTAAAGCATCTATGGCTTTGTAAATCTGGTGCATAGTTGATTTCTTTCATCATATTCCTTGAACTCATCATTTTTAAAATAAAGCAAACTATGCTAAATTCATAAAAGTTTCACAGTTTTCACTGCTTCCAGTTTTGGTTCAAAAGTTGGTATCTTAGCTCATATCTAAACACATGGCTTCATAAAATAAATGTGAATATATTAAATATTTTTTTCTAAAGTTGAAGTAAAATCCCAGATGCAGTCTCAGTTATTATTGCAGTTGCTTTTGCTTTTAACTGTCTTTTAATTTTATATTGTTTTATTATTGCCAGTGGTACTCAAATTTTTTAAATTGTTGCAAATATATAAGTTCAGATAAAGATTTTACCAGGTAATTTGTGACACTATATTAATTGCTAGGTTACAACAAAGGACTTTCTATTAACAAAATCCCTGAAGTTTTCTTCAACGAATACTTGGAATTCTTTTAGTCTAATCACATGTTTCTAAAATCTTAAGAAAGAAATATATATTTAGACTCAAGATTTAAAAAAAAAGGAAAGAAAATGTTTTCAATACATGAAAGTTAGTAAGCATTATTTAACAAATATAAAGTGATCACAAAAATTCAAAAGATAAAAGTTCTAATAATATTTGCAAGAGGAAATTTGGGCTTTAGAAACTATAATAGATGAGCAATAAAGAAGTGATTTACTGGGAAGTGAGAAAGAAAAGAATACATGCAATTATATTTCTCCAAATCTGTTTTAAAACAACATATAAATAGACCAACAAATTAGAAACTCAATAAATCACTGCTCAGTCTTTTCTTTCTTGTTATTTTCCTTAAATTATAAAACTTATTTAAAAATCTGCATCAATGTCTCCTCTCCTTTTATTCTCTTTTGAATCTGCCTACATTCCTGTCTTTTTTCTAGTCATTACTCTATGAAAGCATTCTCCTTAAGGTCATTTGTGATTCTTAAATACCAAGGTCCATTCTAATTCCACATTTCACTTGACTTACCAGTAGATACAGCTCATAAAACTCTCCTTAATACAGTTAAATAACTTGGTTCCCTTAGACGTATTCCTCATTGGAAATTATCCTCAGACTCCTCTCCTCCCATGTTTCACTTTCTTAGCAATATACATTGTAGAATGTTACATCTGAAATATGTAGTGTAGTCCTTGGGTATTTTCTTTACATGTAATTATTTAATGATCTCATCTAGGCTTAGTATTTAAATATCATGATTTGCTGAATTTACCGAATATATGTCTTTAAACTTGAATTTTCTCCCGAACTCTACTATCATATATTTAAGTATATACTTGAAATCTCCACTTTGACATCTAATATACATTTAAAATTAAAAATCTGAAAATAAACATGATATTCTTGGATTTGAATTCTTCAAAATCTAAGTATCTGCTTGCTAAGGGCATCTTTGGAGGCATCCTGTTTATTACTTTTCATAGTATGCATATGTTAGAAAATTTTATTGGTTCTGCTTCAAAATCTAACCAGAATTAGTTCTCATTGAATTTTAAATTATAGAGTAACAATAACCTGCAAATATGTATACAGATTTCAAATGCAAAAAGCAGTTACAGGAGAGTATAGAATATGAAATAATGAACATAATAATTAAATCTGTAATTACACATGAGAAGAGTCAGCATTATACTAAATGTCTTGTCATTGATGGTAAAAATCAGCAACTGTAGATTATGAGTTTGAACATCAGGTAAAATAAATTATAATGAGATATATAAGTCAAAAAATTAAAAGCAGGGCACAGGGAGAAATGCAGCAAATGCTTTAACTAAATAATTGATAATATGAAAAGAAACAACTATAGAATTAACTTAGGGGTTCTATTTTCTAAATCACTAAAAAAGTACTTAAAAAGACAAACAAGAAGAAACCACACAATGCATATATAGAAAAAAATTTAAGAGCAAAATTTTTTAAAAGACTTGAAAGATAGATAAAATATATATAGGCAAAGAGCAGATCATTTTAGCTAAAAATATTTACAAAAGGATGTTAGTGAACTGATATATATTTTCCTGATTGCTACAATCATAGTGACCTGAATAAAGAGAAATCAAAAGGATGATAATGTTTACTCCCTTCCCCAAAGGGTAGGAAGAGGCAGAGCCCAGGTTAGCTTAGCAACAGACCAGCCCTGAACTACTGTATAGTCCGTAGTCATTCACAATTACAGAGCAAAATGTAGATTCTTTAAATGTATTCACTCAGGTCCTGAACACACTGATAATAGGCAGTGAATGGTGTTTTGACGGATTTTGATTTTTGACTGACTAAATCCTTATGAATTTTTCATTTCATTCATATAGAGAGGGGAGAAACCTGGAATTTTAATATTTTTCTCACATTGATTATCATAAATGGTTTTATCTGCAGCATTGGGTAACCCCCACATTACATATTCTTAATATTTTCAAAATTAAATGGATGTAATTATTTTAAAGTACACATAAGAGACACTGAACACAATTATTCTTAAATGCATAATTGTGTTTTGTATTTATCTTCCTATTGCTTTTTCCCTCATTCTAAAAGGAGGTGTTATTAGAAAAGCCAATGTAACATGGAATAACTTTACAAATTAGAAGAATTATTGGTAGGAAAACAGTCATGAGTCAGCTTTTCCAAGCAAGTACCTAAATTGCTCGAGAGAGAAAGTCACTATTTACATTCCTGAATGTAAATTTATTTGATCCTTCCTTTTGTGAACATCTTTAATAAGTGTCCAAATCTTCAGGATGCTGATGCATCCCCAACATTGTGATATATAAAGTAAAAAAAAAAAAATCCCATCTATAATATCTTCATTCATAAAACTAGAAAGTTGAACTATAATAAACTATGGTGATGATGAAGAGAAATTTTGCCTCAAAATTTGTGGAAGACACTTGTGTATTTTTGCCATCCAGCAACCATTTCCCTTTCTCCTGTCAACAGTAACTTGACTTTATTCAGGGAAGAGAACTTCCTCCCCCAAGCACCCTACTCTTCCAATAAATACAACCTGTGGTTGTTGCTTTACTCTTTGTTTCCTCTAGATGTGTGGCTTAAAGCTGACTAATCAGAGCATCATTTCAATTTAGTCATGATGAGTTAGGGTGGCAATCTAACCCAAAGAAAGATTCAGTCTAAAGTAATCTTCGGGTTTAGACTTAAGTAACCAGAAAAGAAAAGGACTGTTCTTTTGGAGTTGAACCTAATATGTTGTAGTATGTTATAGAGCTGGAGTTGTTAGTAGTTGCCTTACCAAAGGAAACTTGAAAATAAAACCAATTAGAGGCAGACCAGGTCCCACTAGCAGTGCTAATTAAGATATTTATAAAATAAAATTCTAGATTTCTCAGTTGCTTGAGTTAAAGACTCTTTCCCACTTCTTTAAAGCAAGGATATTTCTCATTTCATTAGGCTACACTTTTATTTGTGCAGCAAAAGTTCCAGGTAAAACAATAGTTCTAGGATCCTGATTCTATAGAGTAAGTTCCTGATTTATTATCAAAATGTGTTGTAATGCATAACGAAATACTACTTAGCTATAAAGAAGATCAAATCTTGCCTTTTAGCCAATGTGGCTAGAAGTAGAGGGGATTATGTTAACAAATTTCAGAAGTAGAAAGACTAATATGTAATGATTTTATGCATGTAAGGAATGTAGGAAACTAAAAAAAAAAAGGAACTAACTAAACTAAACCCAAGCAAACCCTAGAAATAGAACTGAAAAACTGAGGCTACTAGAAGGGAAGATTAAGGATGGAATAAAAGAAGAGGAAGCCCAATGAAATATAGGTGCTTTGGTGGTCTGTGTGGTGTGGTGACATACACACACCTGAACAAGTGTGAACCTATTGCCCTAAATCATTTACAGAATTGTAAAACAATATGACCTCACTAATAAAGTGTATTATAGACAGAAAAGTAATAAAGCATAAAAGAAAACAGAGTTAGATTTTTATGGCATTGCATTTGGCAATCAATTTTAGATATGACTGTAAAAGCATGAGTTACAAAAGAAAAAATCAGGTAAGTTTGCCTTCATAGAAATTTAAAACATTTGTACTTCAAAGACACCATCAAGAAAATGAGAAGACAACAGAAAATATAAAACTCCATTTGTAAGTCATTATTCAATAAGGAATTATATCAAGAATATACAAATAACTTACAGAAATAAAAAGAAAATTCAACCAAAGTGATATAAACAAACATTTCTCAAACAAAAGATGTATGAATGACCAATAAACACCTGAAATGGTCCTCAACATTAGTCACTAAGGCAATAGAAATCAAACCATAGTGAGATACCATTTTATTCTTACTAAGATGACTAAAAGCAAAACATAGGAAAATAAGTGTTGACTATGGTGTGTAAAAATTGGAACTCACCATTCATTCATAGGCTGACGGGATTGTAAAATGGTTTAGTCATTTTGGAAAACTTTTGGCAGTTCCTCAAAATATTAACATAGCATACCAGATGGTCCAGCAATTTTACTCCTAAATTTATCCCCAAGATAAATGAAAACATGTGTTCACACAAAAACTTGCCTAAGAATGTTCTTTGGACCATTATTTATTATAATCAAAAAGAAGAAACACCAAGAGAGCATTACCTGGTGATAGACTAAATGTTATATAGCTAAACAATAGAATATTATTCAGCAACTAAGAAACAAAGTAATGATATATGCTATAACATGAAAAAACTTTAAGAACAATGTTGAGTGAAATAGGTCACAAAGTCCACTATTGATTGATCTCACTTCTGCAAAATGTAGAGAACAGGCAAAACCATAGGGATAGAAAACAAAATGTGGTTTCCTGGGACTTGGGGGAAGGGAAAATGAATAGGGAGTTTCTCAGGGGGAGGAGTGTAATGAAAATATTATTAATTAGATGGTGGTAATGTCTGCACAGCTCTATAAATGTACTAAAACCATTGCATTATAAACTTAAAGAAAAGTCAGAAGCTAAGCAGTATGCTCAGAGGACCAGTAGACTAAAGATCAGGTTTGTATATATAGAGGCAGATGTTGTTTTACTGTTAGAGGTAAATTTAGGATTAGACATTTGGGATAATATTAGATTTAATGTCACAGTGTCAATTAATTTTACAGCTAGGGTAAAATAATAAGTTTATATTTTATTTTCTTATATCATTTTTAATTTTGAACAGTATTTGATTTTTCTCCCTCAGGTAGGGATCCAATAGTTCTCCTACCACCATGGCACCTGTGAGTCATCACCACAGTCCCTTGTGCTCTTCCCTCACCTGTTTTGAACTGTTCAGGATCATTTTTGGAGCTAGGATTGGATTGAGAATAAACATGAGGCTAATGTTAAGGTTAGAGATACACTGGTTTAGGTTACAGGGTTAGGTTATTTATAGAGCCATTGATTTTGTAACTATGTAGTTGTAATAATAGTCAAACTATTAGGGTTTGGGTGGAGATAAGGATGAAATTAGTTTTAGGGTTAGGGTTAATAGGATTTGGATCAGGAGTACAAGCAGATTTTGAGTTTTCTTAAATAAGATTTCAGATGAAATTCATAGTATGTTTTAGATTAGATGTAGTTTGAGTTCAGGAGTTTAGGAGTGAGACTGGAATGTATATAATGGTTTAGTTGGAGGTATTCTGGGTTAAAAGTGTTTGTGGTAGGTTGAACTTTGGATTGTAAGTAGAATACAGAATAAGTTTGAAATTAGGGCAATAATAGGTTTACAGGTAGCTTTAGGATTAATATTAAGGTTATGATACAAGAAAGAAATAGAGGTACTTGAACTAGGATTATTGATAAGGGGCTGGATTAGAAGCATGGTGTGGTTATAAAACTATGACTGGAGAAGAGAGTGGTTAGTTTTAGACTGAGACAGGAATGGGTTAAATTATAACTGACAGTGTTCAAAGTTAGTGGATAACGGGATTATGAGTATAATCAAAATGAGAGAGTTGGTATGGGCATTAATGTTACATTAGGTTTAGAATTAGGTTTGTCAATGTTAGTGTAAATTTAGGTACAGGTAGGTAGGACTGGGTTTATGTTAGTATCACAGTATGGTTAAACTTAACCGTGAGATTCCTAAGGAAGCAATATATTCCCAATTCATTCAATCAAAACTTCCTGGAGGACAACCCAGGCCAGAGCATTCTTATCACCTTCGTCATTCTATGTAGAGAAGAAATTTGGAGGTATATGAACTTTATGAGGACAAAAAAATTATTCAAGCTTCTCTCTCCACTTTTTCCCTTTTTTTCATCTCATTTTTCTCTTTCTTTCCTCTTTGGTATCTGTATAATACAACTTGGCTCCTATTTTAATCAGCTTCAAAACAGTCATCCAAATCTAAGGAGTATATATGAAATGAAGTCCATGTGCCTGAGAAGAGGTGGTATAACTAGATATAGGCATTTCAACATATCATGAGTATTTTCTACATCCTTTCATCCTGTAGTTCTGGTAGTGGTTCTGATCCAACAACTGTTGATTCTTTCATTTTGGCAAAGAGAAACATCCTAGGCAGTTCTATATTTAATTTTCCCAAGAAGTAAAATCTCAGAGGAACAGAGTTCATTTTTCTCTCGTAAGTTAAATGTAAACTCAAAAAAACAACAACAACAACAACAAAAAAAAAAAAAACCCTGATTATTTCCTTTCAGGCCAAATTATCTTCCCTTAACCAAGCACTGTAGTTGAGGAATTCCAGGACTGAGAAACAATTATCAATTTTGCCTCTAATTTTGAGAAGTGGGGATTTTTGTGATTGACAGTTTCTTTCTTCTCCGATTGTACACGAAAAAGCAAAGGGACAGTTTCCCTAAGAAAAATAATATGTAATGAATGGATATATAGAAAAAGACAATGTGGTTGCTGGAAAGAAAAAACAAAACTAGCAAACATCTATTAAATCCCTATGTTATAATGAAACTTAGATTTCTTAGCATTTTTAGACACTGCTGAGATATTCAGGATTGTGTTTCTAGTTATTCTCTGTACACTTTCCATAACTACATACATGTTATACCAGTTTTCTCTGATTTTAATTTAAGCCATTTCCTTTGGTTCTATCTTCAGCGGATCCCTAGAACAGCTTGATATAAATCTCCCCTTGTGATACATTTATCTAAATGTATTTTAAACATTTTAGGTTAGCATTCAAGTCATTTGGACACATTAATCTTCTTGTGTATTACTTTTGGGTTATTTTGGATGTTTCTCTCTGTGAGGTGTTTTGTATCATGATATTTCTGTGTTTTAAAAAAGTCAATATTTTATAGATTTTTCATCTTTATTCACTCTTTTCCTTCTGTATTGTTACTGGGTTTCCTCATCATTTACTTTCATGCTTCCTTCTCTTTCTTCTGAAAGTGAATGACTTTATAATTATCATTTGCATAGTGTATTCAGTGATAATATTAATGGAAAACATGATTAGAGAGAACAATATACCTCTATATTATCTGATTTTTAAACATTTTGCATGAATCACTCATGTTTGTTATTTAATATAAACTTGACTTCCCACATGATTACATTTTCATTAAAAACTATAACTTTGTTTTATAGACATTTAAGAAATTCATCTCTTTCATTAAAAAGTACCAGATTTAAAGATAAAGAACTGTCATTAATATCTCATTGTTTGGTGTCTCTAAAGTCATTCTTCCAGCCCACTCAGTGACAAAGATACATAATTAAATATCAAACTCACAGTAACTGAATATTATGAAACTGAACAGAACAGAACAGCATCTACCAAAGTAAACTTCAAATGTATTTCTATGACTTTGTTCATTGTGTCTATTAAAAATCAGATTCAGATATTAATATTTTAAGTTCTCTGTTTTATGGCAAAGTAAAAATAATATAATTTGAGATTAGCAAGCAACTCAATTTTCCATTTTGAAACTTGAAAATATCCATATTTAATATGTATATTGAATTATCTTAAAAATTCCACTTGAACAGAGTTTCAGGGCACATGCTCATTTTCTTTAAAAGAATGAGTTATAACATCTATATACATATTTAAAAAATATAAATACATATTTAAAAATTTCTATGTCTTAACTATTGTTCAAAATAAAGTAGTATTAACTTTTAAAGGGAAGTGATATAGTAACTTAGCAACATCAATTTTTCCCTGTTCAAACTTGAAATAAATGAACTGGAACATACCAAGGTTTCCAATATCATGTATACCCTAAAGCTACTTCAAGTAAAAAAAAACTCAAGTACTTAAACAAGCTACAGAAACTCACATTTTAATATATTAGATTCTATTCCCCTTTCTTAATCATGTTAATAATACAAATATAAAGTCCTTATATGTTACATACAGATAAAAATATCTATGACAATGGAACTTAAAGAGAACTTGGATAAATAAAATAAGGCTACTTATTAAGGACATTATTTTTAAATCTGTTATGGAAATCACAGACCTTTTCCCAGTGTTATAGAAGAAAACTTACCTGAGCTCTTTCACCCATTTTAATTTCATTTATCAGATGATAGCAAGTTGAGAACCACTTATAAAGGAAGGAAAAGAGAAGGAAAGGACATGCAAATGTCAGAAAGTTAACACTAACTCATTCATTAACAGGATTAACTCAGTAGATTTACTGTTCAACACTGACAAAATTCATGATGATAACTCTTTAGGTCATATATTTCAAAATCAACTTAAAATGAAGCTAATGCATTTAAAAGAATAAAAAAATAAAATCAAGCTAATGTATTTAAAAGAACTTCAGCCATATTGATAATACTTCATATGTAAACAGCTGGATGGGCTTGTGGGAGTGGGAATCCTTCCATAAACTGTGGTTTGCTAGAAAGTTTAACAAATCCTGTTTTACCACTTGGAGTGGAAAGGGAAGGAGAATTCCTCAAGGGCGAAGACTTTTTTTTTGGTCAGTCTGAGAATTCTAAAGTTATAGGTGACAAAAGGTGACCTTGTTTGTGCCCTATCTTTATAACACATTGCTTCATCATTCATCCTTCTGGCTATTCTCTTCTCTGATGCCTTTTCTCTTCTGCTGTTTTCTTCTCAACTATTAAGCTTTTTATACATACGATCTTATATTTCAATACACTATTCATAACTCTTTTACAGTAGATGTCACATTGTATGTTTCTTTAATATATTGTGTATCTGTTCTTTACAAGAGACTATTAACTTCTGGAGATTTATTAATATCTCTTGGATCTTTCTTCCTCCTAGTATCTAGGATGTTGCCTCTTCATAAATACATACTCATTAATTTCATGAATGAATGGATGAGTATTCTGTCACTATTCAGAATAAAATTACACTCATTCCACAGGAGCACACCACCCAAAATGGATGTATGGAGAATATCAGGGTCCACATATTCTGCAAGAAAATGACATTTTCTCTTGAGTAAATTTTGCATGTGATCTTCTAAGGAATTCAGTACCTGTGACCTTACAATCATTATCTAGAACATTTGGGGAATTTTCTTTATGTCTTAAAGCTCAGCACAGTCATATTATTGCATATTCACCTACTGCTAAAAATAACTTATTATAATGTTGAATAGAGAATAACCATAAAGACTAAAATAAATCCTTTCCCTGTATTTCATTCAGGGTATATATGTTGACCTAACAGAGAGGAAGTAAATGAGTAAATTGTAAATGAGGAAGACAATTAGACTTGCTAAACAATGAGTTTAAGTGGTCCATCAATTCCTATTTGTCAATACTCAGTAAACACAAAATAATAACTTGAGATTCAGGTGCAGGAGATGATATATCTAAAATTATTGAAAAATCATTTAAATAGACACCAAATAGTTTCTTGAAATAAAAACAGAAGCTTTAACTTTGAATAGTTTGAACTAAATAGAAAGGATTAGTTTCTATATAACTAATGCTATTTATAACTTCTTAAATTGTATGTGAGTGAACATATATTTGTATATATACAACATATAAGCAATGTAAAGGAAAAAATTAGTTCCATAAATTCGAAGTCTAAATTATTGTTGCCTGAAATACAAATATCTCTCCTTAGCTGCCTATTGCTAAAATATCTCAAGTCTCATAAATCTTTCACAAATCTTTCAGAATTGTATTTACAAAATTTTCACAATATCAAATTAAAAAAAGAGTCATCTATCTGTAATGGTTTAGATGAAACTTGCCAGAATTTATGTTTCATCCTCATTTTCATACAATGGTTAAGGATTTTCACTAAAAACTGCATCTCTAAAACATTAGTGGGGACAAGAGTTGGAGGAAAAATTGTAACCTTGCTTTAACCCATATTCATTCAGCAGTTCCATATATTCAATATTATCACCAAAAGTTTTTTATATATTTTAGAATTTCACATAATACTTGTAACTATCTTATGGCTCCTGAATTTATCTCAATCAGTCAATCCTTTGCTTATTTTTTGTGTTGAAAATTCCCTTTCAGTTTCACAGAAACACTCTAATTCTATGTCACAAATGATTAGCTACATTTATTATGTATAGAGAGATATGTAGATTTTGTCTGTTGGCTCAAGGTTTGCACAGTGAAAGCAAATAAAATTCATTTTAATCATGGAGCAGTGACTTCACATAGAAAATCATCAATTAGAATATAAAGAAAAATCATTGCACTATTAAATCAATTTTTTTCTCTAGAATTATTCTCATTCTCTGCTTTACTAATTCTACAAGTGAATCAACTTGTCATCCTAGACTTCTGAAATATTTTTGATAAAGTTATAGAACAAAAAGTATACTGATTATTACAGTAATGGATTGAGCCAATGTACACATTGATAGAGCTTAAAATGTTACATGACTAAATATTACTTCAAAATTTTTACTGAAACAACTTTTGGAATTCCTTTATGCTCTGGACTTTTATCCTTTCTTTTCTTGTTTTTCCTACACAAATTCTTTTTATTGCATTTTATTTTTCTGCCTAATCCCATTTCAAAGCAGGTCTTTTGATTTAGCACTGAGAACTTTTATTGACACAGCTGAATTTGTGTCAAATGTAAAAGCACCTGGCCCTCAAATTAGTTTTCATGCAATAATAGAAAGATTCCTTTTACTTTTCCCTATGGCAGAGATCCAGTGTTTTAGGGCCTTCAGAAAGATGTGGAGTTAGAGTTAGTACTCCTGAAGTTGTAGCTCAGTCAGTCAGGTATAGGATCTGAAGTAAAATTATTTTACCATGTATCCTAATTTGTTTGTTTTAAATGCACCATTCAGGATGATCAATTTTATTTTTTAAATTCCATTGTGATGATTTCATAAAGGAAGTAGAGTAAATGAATCTGTAAGAAAATTATTTATTCACTTTCAATAGTCACTATTCTTTTTCTAGTCTTTAATATCTATGAGGCTGGTGGGAATGTAAACTGGTCCAACCTCTATGGAAAGCTGTGTGGAGGACCCTCAAATTAATGAAAATGGAACTACCATATGACCTAGCATCTCTTAGGAATCTATTCAAAGGAGACTTCAATGTGGATACAAAGGGACACCTGTACTCAGATGTTTATTGCAGCACTATTTATAATTGCAAAGACATAGAAGCAATGGAAATGTCCGAAAATGATGACTGGATGAAAAAAAAAATGTGGTATATACACACAATGGAATATTACTCATCAATTAAAAATGACAAATGGGCCAATTTTAAGATACATGGATGGAATTAGAAGAATTCATATTAGCAGAAACAAGTCAAAAAGAAAAATATGGGAACCACATTTTTTTGCTACTATATGGGATCTGGAAAAGATAAACAAAAAGCCATGAAGAAAAGTCAAAACAAGCCAACAACTAAATTAAACTTGGGGGAGAGGCAGTGGGACAGGGTGGGAATGGTCAGGGAGGGGAGGTAAACCCAAGAGATCACAAAGATGTGAAATTTATATATAAATAAATTATTTAAAAAATAAAAAGTCAAATAAAAGGTGTTGAAAAGGAAAAAAATATTTATTCACTTTCAATAGTCACTATTCTTCCTCTAGTCTTTAATATCTATGAGGAATACAGAGATTATTAAAGATATGAATATAAAATATAATTATACAACCCAGGATTTTTCACCTACTTTGCCTTCTAACATAAATATATGGCTTTATGTTCAATACTCACCATACACCTACCTGTACCATTTCAAAATTCAAATGTCAAAAATTAATCTTTTGATTTTTTCCTTTCAAATCAATTACTTTATCACAGTCCAATATCTCAATAAGAAACACTACTGTCTATTAACAAGACATGAAAATGTTGACCTCTCTCTTCTTTCATATCTAAATATAACACGTCAGTCAATCACATGGGTTCTGCTAGCTATAACCATTAGAACATGCATTTACTAAGTGAAAGGGCTTTGTGTTCTGTTTGCTGCTATAAACATCCACTAAGTAACTAATCAATTTATTTAGTATTGTCACTTGATGTACCCCAAAAGATAGCTTAATTATTTTGTATGTTTTTAATCATTCCAGGAGACATTATCTACATAATTCTCATAAAAATATATTGTGTGTATAACCAAACTGAAGAAAAATATCTGAAAGTAGCAAATTAATTGTGAGTGGCATGTAAAAAAACAAGTGTAATTCCTATTCAACAGCTCCACATAAACACTAATGTGGAAATTCAAACTCAACTTGCCCTCATTATACCCCTCTACATAGGAATCTTAACTTACTTCCTATATATTCTATGTTCAGAGCAAATAAAAGATATTCAGTCTACTTTCCTTAACCAAAATCTTCTATTAATTAGAAAGTTATTTTGTTCTTATCAAATTCCCTGATGTTTCAAATTTCTATGTTCAGATTGTCATATGTGTATATATATATATATATATATATACATATATATATATTTTATATTCAACTTCACTGCCTTGGCTTTACCCTTATACTCACTTTCATGAAGCATCTGAATGGGTTCCTGAGTGGGATCCCAGTATTCAGTCTTTCATAACATCAAACGATTCTTACCATTGTCTCCAAAAAATCTTCCTTTGGGAACATTTGATAGGCCAGAAATCATTTTCATATAACTCCAGGAAACTGAACCTTCTTTTAATTTTTGAAACAGCATTAGTTTAAATATTATATATGATTCAGAGGCATAGTTTCATACCTCCTCAGATTATATATCAACTATAATTTCAAATTTATTATTCTACCCAGCATAATATAACATTACAGGTAAGACTACGGTAGATAAAAATATAAAGACCACAAAAGCAATTCAAAACCTTAGTGGAGATGACTTAAAGTCTCTATTACTTGACATTAGCCAGATAATTACATGAAAGTCTGTTTAATTGAAATTCCTAATGACTCAGTATATTTACTCTGTATCCACAAGTTATTACACATTTACTATTCCATCAACTTAGAAGAACTTTCTCTTACTCTTTGGGACCTTTCAAAATTATACTTATATGCTCAATAATATTTCAAATGCCACCTCCTTAGCAAAGAAGTATATCCTACTCCAGTAAATACCTGTTTCACAGTAAACTCTTATGTTTCTATATTCTAGCACTTAACAAAGCTCTTCAATAATCTCAGTGTTTACATGTTAGTATCTCCCACAAGATTAGAAATTCCTTGTAGGTAAGAACCATGCCTCATTCATTTCTGTATTTCCTCCACAGAATGTAATAGAACAGATTACATGCCATGGGTGTTCAATAAATATTTGCTGAATGAAATAAGAAAAGGAAATAGCTCCAAATTAGATAAGCTTTAGAAAACCATTGTGTTGGTTCTGGCTGCTATATTTTTGTGTGTGTGAATTTCTTGTTAACTACAGTTAGAGTCTTCTGCTTCTCTATACTGATTTTCACCTCCATCTGGATAATAAGGATATTTGGATGACTTCAAACCAATAATCTGTAGATATATCCATTGTTGCTGAGGGTGACTCAGCACTCAGAGAAGTATTATGAAGACCTATTATTATCAGGAGCTAGTGTCTATGACGGACCAGCTGTTCCTCTCACTCTCTAGTTTATGGGGCCAGGTACTTCTGCAAGTTAGACATCACTGGCAACCAATTATGGAAACTCAAGTCCACCTGAGTCATGCTTATCAGAAAATGTGCATGAGATTTCATGTTTCCCTGAAATTACAAACATCATATTATGCAATATTTTATGCTAGCACAGAGGTAACTACCAAAGAGTGGAGAAGGAGAAAAGAATATTGCAATCACTTGCTATTCAGGAATGGGGAGGCCAAGAGTGTCACAATTTAGGAAACAGGAACAAACAATAACTGTATCATATATGTTGTTATATAGAATTAAATACATTAATTGATGACTAATACTCTTGTTGAAGAGTTATATAACTAGCGTAATTAGTTACTCCTTCAAACTTAGTAAATTTTACTGTTACTTACTTCATTCACAGTAATGAGAAATATTGATAAAACTGGCCCAATTGGTTGAAGGTTGCTAGAATTAGCACTGTCTCCCTTCTTTGGCAAGATTGCATTTTGACTTTTTAAAGTTTACAATTTGGGTGTTATATCAAGAAACTGAGGACCAGAGTTAGGCAAGAGTTTGTTTACTTGGGTAGTCTCTCTTTCTCCTTCCACACCTGGCCAACTCAGGCTATCCTATTTTAGCTCCTTTTATTTCTAATCTTTCATTTTCCTTTTCTTAAAAAACTTGCGTCTCTCACTCAAAAACAAAAATGTTTGTTTGCTCACTAAAGTTCTAGAACTATGCTGTTATCACCATCATTGCTCTTATGTTCCACAAGAATTTTTTTTTAAATTTTCAATTGTCTGCACAACCTACTGTCCAAAATTGGCACAAGTCACTACACTGAAGGGGATGACAGAGGATTGCTCGTGCTAGTGGTCTGTGGGCTTTCTCAAAGAGCCTTCACTAGTGGTCACATGACAGGCTGAGTTTGCTGAAAACATTGAGTATGGCACCATTCAGTCTCTACCCTCTTACCTCAACTATTTCCTTATATCAAAAAAAAAAAAAAAAGCATAAACAAAGAATTAGAAACAATTATTTAACAGGGTTAAATAAGTGATTTGTATATTACAAGTTCTCAGTTATTTCAGAGCTACAGTATGCTACTTTAAGGAATCTTGGACTAAACTCGAGGACACTAAAAAAACCAAAAAACCTGCCACAGATTGTGAATATATGCTTTTTATGAGAACAGTAAAGTAGTTTCATGGCAATTTGCAAGAAATTTCGGTGCTGGGGAGAAATTTAATATATAATAGATGAGCATTAATTATGTAATTATTAACCAATGATTAGTTACTATAGTCATTAATTTAGTAATTATATAATACTTATTTTAATGAGCAATTTCCTATGATATTGGTCAAAATTATCACAAAGTTTAATTTATTGAGGTTTTATTTTAATTTTTTATGTAGAAGATATTTAAAGGCTATAGTGTCTTATTTAAAAAAATCTGCTTATATCTAAAGTATTCCTTTGGTCAAAGGCTAATTCTTTAATTCATTTGGTAGCTAAACATTGCTGCATGCAATGCCACAGGCTATGTTCTAGGCAGTGGGGATGCAGGACTGCTCTTGTAGAACTTATATTTCACTTGAGGGAAACAGTGGAAAACATAACAAACAAATCAAAGTCACAATTTCAAATACAGTTTATGAAAAACAAAATGAGATAATATAAACACTAACTCAAGGACTTACTCTATAGTTCATCATTTTTACTTCCTCTAAGATTAGTTCATTTACTGAGGAGATGGTTGTAATTGCCTTTGACTTTAGGAAATCCAAGGCCTTATATGCAGTTTTTGACATTTATAAGACTAAATATAACTTCTTAATCTACAAAGAAAGTACAGACTATATTAGCAGTTTACTGATCTTAATAATGCAATCCCTCAAGTGTATGTATATATGTATGCATGGGAGTACAGGTGAATACACAATTTTCTTTATGTTTTTAAGTTTAGAACTTAATTCGGATCTTCTATTGAGATAGTTTGCTTCCATGTTTATGAACATTTGTAAAGTTCTTTATGCCAAGAAAAAAAAAAACATGCATTTACAAACGAGGGTAATCTTACTGGCTTTCAGGAATCTGTGAGTCACCATCAATGTCTCCGATGAATTCAAAGAATAAGGATTTTCTAGGCTTTCTGATGTCTTAAATATAAACCAAGTCCAAGAACCTGAAAGTCTTAATCAACATAAAGCTTTTTCTTGTACAGGTAGTGATATTTGTTTACATTTTTGTTTTTGAACTTTCCAAAATCAGGGAACTTTTATAAACACTTAGCCATACCTCTCCACTGCAGCTCAAGAAACATTAGTTCAGTGTGCACATTTTAAGAAAGACAAATTGGCTTCAGAATGGTATTTATAAGCAACAGGATTATCCAGCAAAGTGGATGACTCATCAAATTCATTCTGAATTGACAAAATAATTATTATAGACAGCGACTTTCTGACCCTATTTCTAGCAATATTGTGATAAAATCAAAGTCCCACATAGTTGAAACTTTCTGCTTTATGAATTAATTTTAGAGCTATGAGTAGGAATATAAATTCACTGAAAATCTAGTAAAAGGATGTTATAATTTTTAACAACTATTATATCCCTGTTTTGAAATAAGATAACAATTTTTATTTAAAAAACTAATCACAGTTTTTGAAATTCTGAAGTGTTACCCTGTCAACTTATAGATAAAATGTTCCCTGCAATCTCCAAAGATCTGACTTGGGACATGAGGGGGTCAGTATAACATCTTCGTTGATTATTTGAATGATGAAAATGCCATTTAAGATAAATATTAAAATGAACATACTTAGAAAGTTGCAAATAGGAACAAAAACTTGGGATTTCATTGAAAAATATAAAATAAGCCAGGCATGGTGGTGCATGCCTGTAAGCTTAAGCCTATGAAGTGGTTGGGGTTAGGGATTGTACTTTGAGTCCCACTTGGGTCAACACAGTGAGATCTAGTCCCAAAAAATACCACGCCTGTAATCCCAGCTACCTGGGAATCTGAAACTGGGGGTTGCTTGAGTCCGTGGTACCCCAGGCAATGTAAGCCTGCAGTTCTGTGGGCAAATAGCAAGACCTAGTCTCTCTCTCTCTCTCTCTCTATATATATATATATATATATATATAATATATATATAATGATTTATATATATTATATATATAATGATTTATATATATAAATCATTTCACTAGATCTTGCTTTTTTTCTCTTGTGTTCAGTGAAATTGAGGCCAAATGTGATAAAAAAGCTAAAATGATCAATGGCTAGGAGTATAGTAACTGATTAAAACTTTCCAAATATGTTATTTGTAAAGTGATTTAAGTAAAACACTGTATAAAATACAGGAAACTATTAATACAGCAACAGCATGCAAGAATCAAAGTATATCTCTATGAAATAAAAAAGTGTTTTAAACAGAAATTACAACTTTGATTTAAATATCCAGTAATACACAAATAGCAATAAATTTTTCCATAATTGCCATCTTTCTTTTCCCTTTTTTCTTCCATTTCTCACCTCTTTCTCATCTTTCCTTCTATACAGAGCACTTCAAGTCATCTAGAGTAATAATCCCGAGAAATTTGGTTAAATATTTTACTAGCTTTTCCCCTTTTAAAGTAGCTTAATTATATGATTCCCTATACAAGACAGACTACAGTGTGAAAAATCAGTTACCTTTCTCCCTTTGGATTTATTCTTTACCCCAAAAATGAGCTCATGAAAATGCAAATCACTGAAGGCACTAGCTTTAAAATCTGTTATGTCTCCCTTGAAAAGACAGTGTCAAGTCAGCTGAGGTCTCATGAATGCTGCACAGAACCTTTAATAATCCAGTTCTTATCCAATGATCAGTGTCATCTCCAGACCCCCATCTGCATTTACACTGAAGCAATCTACCAGACTGCTTAACATTCTCTTCATAGCCTGTGCTATTTCACACCTCTTTGATTTAGCTCATGTTGTTTTCTCTGCTTAGAACATTGTTACCCAATTTTCTTCACCTGTGTAACTTGAATTTATGCATTAAAACTCCTATTAAGTATAATCTTCCCCTGATCCCCTGATCTTTTTCTAACCCCCCCCCCCCAAGGAACTAAGTATCCTTCTGATGTGTTTCCACTATATCCGGCACACTTGCCTATCAGAGTATTTCCTACAATTTATGGAGATTGCAGTGTAGGATCTTTGGCTTTTTTTTAAAAAAAATTGATGCAGTCTCCCAACATTAAAGGTTAATTCTATTGGTAGAGAACCATAATATGAAGTGCCTGTATCTATCAGTTTATTTAATTACATGCCATTAAAAGTACTTGCTTTCTCTAAGTGCTCTTACTCTGAGTCTATAATAAAGTTTGTTTTTAAAGCTAACTTTTATATGTTTTTGTGACAAAAACAGTTTTCCCTTACACTTGCTATCATTGTTTGCAGTTTGCAATAATATTGATATTATGTGATTGGTTTGGGTCAAATGATAATGTGCATGACTGACTAGTACTGTCCTTTGACAAAGTTAAGAGCTACTGTATTTTGTCCAGTTAATTAGTCTATCATTCACCATGACAATGCCAGTGGCTCTATAACAATTTATTCTAAATTCAAAAATTTAAAACAAATATTTATGGTCTAATAGCTTTTAAAAGGTCAAAAATCTTTGAAGAGCTTGGCTAGATAGTTCTGCTTCAGGGTCTGTCATTAAGTTGCAATCCTCTTGTTGGGTGAGGAGAGGGTGACTGCTGCAGTCAATTTAAGATTCAATTTGGCTGAAGGATTTGCTTCTAAGATCATAAATGTGATTGTTAGTAGGACACATGTCTTCTGTGCTTTTGGCTGGACAATTAAATTCCTCACCATGTGAGCTCCTTACAGCAAAGCAGCTTGCTTTCCCCAGAGCAAAGAATTTAAGACACGAGAAAGAATATGAACTTGAGGAATGGTGGTAATCTTCTACAAGGTAATCTTGAACATGGCATACTATCCCTTATGTTGTAGACTGTTTGCCTGAACCAGCTGTGAAATAATATGGAAAAGAACTGTGTAAAGGTGTGAATGTCAGCAAGTTGGGGAGTTTGGGGAGCCATTTTGGAAACATGCTAAACTGATACATACAATACAGGGGTTACCTGGACTAGGAGTCATGACATAAAACCTACCCTCCAACCCACATTAAATAGTAAACAAGAAATAAACTTGATGATATCAAACCAATGATAAGTTAAGATTTCATTTTTACTAATTCACAGAGTATTGCATATTTACTACTCAAACCAATAAAATTATTCATGTTTATATGCCTACAAAGAAGGATGGCAGTTTTTGAAAGGACTTTAAGAATTTTGGGAGTTACTTCTTATTTTTAATAAAAACATTAGAATTTTAATTTTTTTTTCTTTCTTCCAGGCTCATTTATTTAGCTAATATGAGTCTGGAATTGGAATTTTGACAAAATCAGATATCAAAGACATCATAGCTACAGCTCAGACATAGTTCATCAGTATCCCTATTCTGAACCAATATAGGAAATTGACAAGCTTTTTCTCAGGTTGACACAACCTCCTTGATAATTCTAGTCACTAGAATTTTTCTTTTTTTCATCTCGTAAGTTGAATGAGGGATTATTTGTAATGTTGTCTTCTGAAGAGCAAAAAACTATATAAATATTAGACATTGTTCAGATATCTTTATCTTGAAAGCAATTTCCTGAAAAAGGTTCAATAATAATGACCCCAAAATAATTTAAGAATAATATACATCATACAAATACATATGTGCATGTGTGTATAGTAAAAGCAACATTATTGTTATTATTACCCATTGAATGTGAGTCTGAGTTATACATCAACTTTTTCTGATATATATAATACTACATCCCAACCATCATCAATGAGCAGTTTTGTTGTTGTTGTTGCTTGTTGTTTATGAGCAAAAGTTCCCCTGGGAAAAAAAATGCATTCTTTTATATAAACAAGCAACTCATATTTGTTTAAGAGATCATCACTCATTGAAAACAAAGCTACAGTTAGTAAGTTCATACTTAAGAGTCGCTTATTCAAAATAATAGTCACATGGGTCATGCAATGTCTTCTCAATGTGCTCCATTGCCTGTACAAATATCATTTGATGTCTAATAGTATTTCAAAATATGTAACACCATTTTGTTCAAGGCACTTTAGTATGTCATTTAAAAATTGACCTATTCAATCAAATCAGTAGAAACACGAATTTTTTAAAAAGTTAACACTAATTATATCAGAAAAAGAAAAAAAAGTAAAACAGAAGAGTGTGCAAAACAAGAGGAGGAAGAAAATAAACAACTTTAGGTCACCTGTGGTATTACATGTTCATGTCCTCAGCTTTAAATATTGACTCAAGAGAGCACTTTCAAAAACACAATCATCCTTGGTCACAATTATTTATCATTTACTCAATGAGTCACTCCCTTAACAGGCAAAAGCATTTTGGGCAGCACTTATCCTACCTTGAAATTCTTTCTTGTAAAGTAACTCCAGCTTAACCTTGATTTGCTTATCAAATGAGCTCATCCTAGCTGAACAACCATAGTCAGTCAGAGAAGTAGTGTGGCAACATGCCAGCACACTCTCAGTCATCTAACACACACATTTAAGCATTATTTCAACTCTCTCTCTCTTTGTTTCTCTGCCAGGAATAGAATGTAGGGACAGGCTGACAGAAGGGAATGCAGGCAGCCCATGTAAAGTGATAAATCCACACTGAAAGTCTAGTGCTGTTACCTACTGTCTGACTAAACTTTTGAAAAAGTTAAAATAACTTTTGAACTTTTCTTCATTTGTAAAACAAAGCTATTCTCCTTGTTAAAAGTTTGTTGTGAAGCATAATGAAATACAAACCTGCACTGTAGAATCTTGCATTCAGACCTGGCATGTGATAGTCAATAAGTGTTCATTTTCCTTTGTAATAAGAAGAGGAACTGGAGATGAATGTGTTCAGTTTCACCTGTCACACATCACTAATTGAACCATGAAGTTAACCACAGCTTAACAAAGAGCTAACCATTCCAATGAACCATTACTTAGTAAAACTAGTATTCTTCTGCTACAGGAGGAATGACGGGATGCTATTTCACCAGTGCAGTAATGTCAAAGGTGGATACTACTGAAAGTTGAAGAGGTGAGTAGAAAATTCAGGGCTTTTGAAATGCTAATATAGCTACAAAAGCAGGATTTGCAAATACACTAGAAAACAAAATAAGGAAAATTCTTATAAATATATAAAATAAATATGTAGATCTACTAAAATGAAGAAAACATTTAAAAATTAGAATATTGCCTTCTTATTTAACTGGTAGATTTGGTCTTTTTAAAAAAATTAGTATTATTTTCATCATTTTTCTTTTCTCTTACTTTTTTCAGATACAAGAAAAATTCACTATATTCAAATTATTGGTAGTAAATGCTATCTCGCTATCATCTGTTCATGATAAATGTTGCTGCTATCTATGATACAGCCTTTAAAAAAGTATCACTATGATCTTGTTCAAGTTAAAAACAGTTTATTTTACCACACAAATCTGAGTGATTTTTGTTTTAGCAAAAATGTGGAAGTCTGCTAAATTATCATTCACAAAGTACTTTTGCATTCTTTTTGTTTTTTGCAACAAAAAACACATACATTCAATATATAATAATTAATATTACCTTTTATAGTTACTGTTGATATCTTGTACTGGGTCTTAACAGAGACAAGTAAAGTATATAGCTCTAATCTCATTCTGCTTCGTGGGCATGAAGGGTGAGTATACAAACACTCAGAATTGAGTTGGGTGTGTAGAAAAGTAGAAAAAAGGGTCTCTTAGAAATAGTAGGAACTTGTAACATTTGTATTTTCATATCTGGGACATAGATATGGAAATATAATTCCATTAAACATATACCACACACCTAGATTTATTTTATTGATACTGTACAAATTTCTTAATGGATAATAAATACCACTGAGCTAAATAAACCTATTACCAGTGTGTGTGAATGCATGTCTGTGTGTATGTTATTTAAAACATTAATAGCAAAAGATCAAACAAGAACTCCAAACCACTTAAGTGAATGGAACCCAGTGCAGGTAAATTTAAACTGAGCAAAAATAAGAAAAAAATAATAGTTACGAATGATTTTACATGGAGTGGGAGGAAGGTGATATCATAAGTGTAATATATAATGTACATGATATAGAAGTGAGTACATAAAATGTATAGTATAGAAACCTGTTGAAGGATGGATAGAAGTTGGTATGTACAAGAAGAATGACAAATGTGACACATGTAAACTCTGTTATCAATTTTTTTAAGGAAAACCCTCAATCTTAAACAAAATTTTGAGAAAAGTTGACAGCAAGGTTATAAAAAGCTAATGAGCAAGCGATTGCCCACTGAGGCAGGAGATGACTATGAACTACATCAGAAGAGATTTAAAAAAAAACCATGAAGGAAATGGAAGAATACAAATTGATATTCAGTATCTACTATGTGTCATTGAAAAAGTACATACATACATATTTATATATTAATATATAATATGTTTATATATGCTTATATATATTTATGTATATATGTGTGCATATATTTACATAGACTATATCTACCTATCATATTATAATATTTCTAATATTAGAAATATAATATACTATTTCTAATATAATATTTCTAATATTTTTAATGGTAGGATTATCAACTTTAATTTACAATTGGAAAGGACAGACTTGGAGAGCTCAATAACTTACTAATGGTTCATAAGAAGCAATATGCACAATCAAGCAGCCATTTATTGACTGTCTTCATTATGAATATGAACACAACACTGAAAAGATAAAAGTGGTCAAGTGAAAATCATGATATCTTAAATGCACAAATAGAAGCAAATACCTCATTTTCTCCATATATTTCCTGTTTGAACTAACTGGATCCATCTCTCCAGTTTCAACTCAAGAAATAAAGATCATGAATTACATCAAATATATTTCCTTTGTGCCTCCCTAAAAGTACTGTTCCCCCCTCTCCATATATATATATATATATATATATATATATACATATATATATACATATATATGGGGGTATCTATCTATATAGATAGATATGGGAGTATCTATATATATATATGTAAATTTTAACATACTATTGCTCAAACTTGTACTTGTCAAATAACTGGTTACATCTAAATGGCTATGAAATAGCCACATAATTTGAAATAGATTATTTGTGACACAATTTTAAGAACTCTAGAAACCCTTTCCTTCCAAAACAACTCTACCCTATCCTGCCTCCTAAGACTTGAAAGTCTACAATTACAGATCTATTTGGCTTCTATTAAAATAAATAAAGTGCATGAAATACCATAGAGAGTAATTTTTTGTCTATGTTGAATGATTGTTTTCTATTTCCAAAATACTGAAGAAAGCATCTGATGGGAAATTGGGGGAAGAAAAATTAAGATTTTGTTATTTGCCCTACCTATGTTACTTAACATTAGGGCTTTGCGGGGGAAATGCCTTTAAACTTGTAAGTTTGACAAGGTTGAGATTTTCCAAGTTGTCAGTGACATGAATGTAAAATAATGAATGGTTCCAAAGTGTCAGTGATTCAATCTGTAGCTCACTGTGGTATTTCACCTTCATACCTAATGTTGCCTCTTTATCTTGCATGAATAATGTGATCTCTTGTCCTGCTATTCTGTGCATAAAATTACCTATTCCAGAGGGGCAAAAAAGCAATTCTCAATCTAATCCGTTTTGCAAATTTGACAGTAACATCAAAGAGCAGGAAGTTGTCTGTGAGTAATGACACTGCTCGTTTGTTTAAATGTCAGACTTAAACCTCATCAACTTTCAGGGAATATGTCAGTAAAAAATGGATTTCAGTTCAGCTAGAGAGGATTTCAATGTTACTCACTCCTGAGGAAAATAGTTGTCAATATCTTAAGAGCAAAGGACTTAGAGTAAATCTTTTTTAAGCTGAATGAAATTGGTCATTTCAGCACTTGGTGTTGTGGCTAGTAGTCTCTTCCTTGATGTTATGAAACAAGTAGTTACATTGTTGAGGAATTTCCTTTCTGAAACTGAAAACATCCCCCAACCTCCACTCTAACATACAAATATCTTTAAACCATGTAATCAGGATATGAAGACTATGCATTGCAGTCTGTGCAAATTCAGATGAAATAAAAGCAAAGTAAAAAAAAAATTGTCAGAGACTAAATCTGAAATAAAATCAGGGAAAGGAACAAGTTAACAATTTCTAGCTATTCCTGCAGAAATTGTCAAATTTTCATTGCAAAATGAGAATGTTCCTGTCTGTGTAGGTTTTTATTAAAAAGAATGACAGAGACATTAACCCCTCATGGTAATTTATTAATAGTGGTCTTAAATGCTGGGGAGAACAGGAAGCACATTTATCAGACTTGTAAACAATCAATGACAAAAAATTTAATTCTCTCTGTTCTTTCTGATTCTAGAATGGAATATCAATAGAGAATATGGAACCAAGGTCAAAAGAAATAACTGAATCTGAATAAAGGTACCAAACATCATTTCAAATCTCTTGGTTCTTATATCAAATGTGTGTTACTTCTTGGTTTAGGTGAGAAAGTGTATGTGAAAGGACTGGCATGCAGTAGGTATTTAATAGATGTTTAACTTGGCTATTCACCAGTCACTAAGTGCTGGCAGAATGCAAGTCAAATGATTCTATACTGGTGGATGTGTTTTAATAGTTGCAATCCTAAGAATGAAAGACAACAAAAAAGAGAAACAAAAAGGCATTATCATCTATAGACTTTAATTAATAGCCCCATCCATACATGTTATCATCTCAACCACATTTTTTTCACTTCATAAAGATTTCTTTTCTGTTAAAATTTAAAAAAGAAAAAAAAAAAACAAAACAGAAAACTAAACTAACAATGAAAAATTTGCCTGAATGTAAAACAGAAGAGCAGACTAATGTTCTCAGAAGATTCTTATATTTCTTACCATATATTACTAAACCATTTCTCTCCAGAATGTCACATATTCTCAGACACATACTACCAACTACTCTGCCTTGGGAGAGACAGCTTCAAACGTTTCCTACCCAGATTGATACATGAGGGCAGAAAAGGTAGAAATTAGGTTAGCGCTGAAAGCTTGACAAGTTCTTTGTTATTTTTCATTACAGTTATAGAATTTTCTCTTTTAACTTCAAAGCCTCCCAGTCTATCTCACCTCATTCTTCTTTTCCCCTTTGTATAATTAAAAATCAAGAGTGTCTTCTTTAAGCCTTCCTCATCTCCAGTCATTTTCAACAGATTCCCTCCACACTGCCCTCTACATTTTAAGTCTCCCACTCTCCATTCATCAAGGTACACGCTCCTTCCATTCACAATTCATGTTAAGTCTCCCCTCCTTTCTAAAGCTCCTTTTTTTTTTTAGTGGAATCTCCAGCTGCCCTGTTAAACTGTCACTGGAGCCACCTATTACCACTGCATTCCTTCCTCCACCAGAAGTGGGGAATGGGTGAGGAAGTCATTACACATGTATCTAGGTGGACACATATATAGAGAGAGCATAACATTAAACTTGGGCTCATCTTGAAAAGAGAGAGAGGAAAGAAAAAAAAAAAAAAAGGTAGCTAGCTACAAATATTTCCCGAGCGGCTAGGAAAATATTTCAGATCAAGCATGATCTGAAAAAAAAAAAATATATATATATATATTACTGGGGTGGATAAATGAATGAATGGATTGATGAATGATTGTGATTTCGTTGACACTTTTGTTTCAGCCCCTCCTTCTTGCTTGCTCCGGCATGGTTCCCCTTTAATTCAGCTTTGGTAAGTGAGTGCGCCTCCCTGCTTCGCTGCCTCTCCGCTTGCAGTGCTTCCATTACCACCTCCAGACAGCCTAAAGCCCCTCACCAAAGGACGCCCTACCTATTTCACAGTCCTTCCTGCCATCAACAGAGAACTCGGTCCTGAGAAGCACAGCTTTGCATTCTGCCAGCTTTTTCCCTTTCTGAAATCACCCCACCCCCCCAAACGCCCAGGCATACTCTCCAGAAATAAGACTAATTTCCCCACACTCAACAGAGATCCACGAGGAGATCGCTGTCCTACTCCTTTTCTGGAGACTGTAGCCTAGGTAGGCGTTCAGGAAAGAAACGCGGTTTCTAGCTTCTCCACACAGAAAAAGAAATAGCCATTCCAGGGTTGGTCCTGGTTTGTAAAATCAGAAAACTTTTTTTTTTTTCCCCCTCAAAGAAAAGAAAACCCCACCCGAGAGCAATGACCTCTTTGTTTGCATCGCCAGGGAAGGGAGGGGTCTTCAGAGCCTCTGCTGCCTGAGGTGGAGGGGATGTGACAGCCCACTGGAGGGCTTCCCGGGATCAGACTCACCCAGGACGTTCCCAATCAGAGCTACCACGAACACGATGATGTACCCAGCGATCAGGACCCACTCATATTCTTTCGGGTGTAGGTATTCCCTCCACAGGTACCGCAGGAATTCCTCGTCGTCATAGTCGGTGGGGGTTAAAAAGGGCTCTTGAGTTTCATTCAGCTCCAAAGAGGATGACCAGTTGCGACAAGGGGGGGAGTCCTCCAATTTGGTGCCGGACATCACTGGCTTCAGTCCGGTTTCAGCTCAGTGCTGCAAGCTCCTCTTCCCTTGCCCCATGAGCTCTGGTGATTTGCGTTGGGAAAGGCTGCGCGGAGAGGCGAGAAGGGGCTCCGGATCAGAAAATGACGTGAAAAGTTACTGAGCCAATGCCTCCGGAGTCCTATGCCCGGCAACTTCTGCGGCGGCTTCGCTGTCTTCACAGGCGATTTTGCACCGGGGAGAGAGGCGGCTGAGGAACTAAGGACCCGGCACTGGAGGCTGCAGCAATGACACCGGGAGGAGAAAGCTACCTCGAGTTCAGTTCAAGCTCAATTACTCTTCATTCCAGCACCGAGTCCGCAACCCACAACCTCCTCCTGCGCTGAAGGAGAGCTGAAACTGAAGTGGGAAAAAAAAAAGTAATGAAAATTATTTTAACCTGTTTACCTCTGTGGGTTAAATCTCCCTCTTTTCTATTTTCTATTTCCACCCCCCTTGCAGTTTCTATAAACCATAAGCAGACATATGTAGGAGGTCTATAGACATGACAAGCATATCAACACATGGTTACATAGGCTGTGCTGAGGTGCTTGACTTTGTAATGTAAATACAAAAAGTAAATGAGGAGGGGCTATTATGTTCCTCAAGTCAGA
>PVHY01000180.1:280762-293396 GCA_004024945.1 Uropsilus gracilis
ATATATATATATATATATATATATATATATATATATATATATATACATGGGATTTGAATTTGCAGTCAAATCCTCTGCCACTGAACTATATCCCCCTGGAATTTGAATTTGCAACAGCAATTATCAAATAAGATTACAGTAACTGAACTTTGAAGGACAGGAAGAATCATTAATGCAATCTTACTTAATACTGTCAAGTCAAAGAGGCCACGGACATAGCAGACAGTATTACATAGGTTCTCAATAGATGTAGTGGCATAAACAGAGGTTTTCTTGTCTCTCTGACTCAGAACTGATGTCACCTGCCCTTCTCTTAAGACTTGATATTGTCTCTAGGAACAGCATTTTGGAATTTTTCATGAGTATATGTTCAGGATCCTTTCATGCTTACTAACCATGCCTACTAAGAATACTGAATATAATTAATTATAATGTTAAATTGAGGAAAGGTCTTATCAGCTCACCTGCAACTCAGGTTATTATTAGAAGGCTTCTGATAACATTGTTAATGCGTTCCCACCTAGTTATCATTGTAATTCACTACCTCTACCAACATGGTCTTCTCTAAACTCTTCCTAACACTAAAATAAGGTCTTAAATCAACATCAGTCATTCTTAGCCTTTTGTCCCCATCTCCCAGTTATACTTGATATTCATGGGGTAAATCTTCCATGTGACAATTTTCCACATAATCGGAATAAGCACGCAGCTTTCCCCACCCTCTTTCCAAGCTTCCAATATTATATTTTTTCCTGATATTTACATATTTTTCAAATGACACCATCCACACAATCTATATTTTCTTGGTCTTTCTTAAGACAATTGTCAATAACTTACATAATATGCAACTAAGAAGAAATACAGTAATCTAGTTTGGGTCTTGCCAGCACAAAATGTACACTATTTTTTGGATGCAGCCAATGCTTATATCTAATTATTTTTTCAATAGTCACAAGACATTTCTGGTTCACAATAAGCATTTAGCCAATTGCCCATACCCTCACCCTTAATCAGTTCTTCATGTGTGTCTTGCATTTTACATTTTATAAAATTTCCTCAAACACCATGATTTTTGAATAAATATGTAAATACATGAAGGCATAAATTTGAATATATGTGTAAAACTGGTTTGCAGCAATGTATATGATTCGGAGGTATAGGTTAATCCCCTTCAGAACAGGTTATCACACCACACTTATTCCTAGTGCCCTAAGAATTCCTAGTGCCCTAGGTTATCACACCACACTTATTCCTAGTGCCACAATCATCCAACAGAGTCCATTACGCATGTTCCACATTTTGCTCTCTACTTGTTCACTCACCTTTTGCCAGCCTGGATTCTACAGCCAGAGTTCTAGGAGTTGTTATTGGTTTGATTATGTCCCAACCTTTTTTGTTTCTCTACATTCCATATATAAGTGGAACCATCTGGTATTTGTCTTTTTGCTTCTGGTTTAGTTGTTACAAATCGCAAGAGTTCATTTTCTTAAACTGAGTAGTTTTCTATTATGTATGTATACCACATCTTTTTAATCCACTAATCTGTCTTTGAGCACATAGGTTGTTTCCCTAAATTAGCTATTTTAAATAGTGCTACAATGAAGATAGGATGCATTTATCCCTTCAAAATAGTTCTTTGAATTCTTCAGGTAGATATCCAGAAGTATTGCTGGATCATGTGGAAGAACTATTTTTAATATTCTAAGAAACCTCTATAGTGCTTTCCATAAATGATGAACCAAACCACATTTCCACCAATAGTCATACACAATATTTTAAAATCCTGAGGGGTTTTCTATTATTGGTCTGATTCATAGGTGAGAAAATTGTTCCTGAAGAAAATAAATGATTTATCAAAGGTCAAATAACAAATCAGTGGCAAAGACATCCAGTTCTTCTGAACCCAGCATGATGCTTCTGTTATTCTAACAATGTCATGTTTCACAAGAAATACTATTCTTATGTTTTCCCAATCTGCACCAGTCTATTTTTTAAGGGAAGAGTATTATTAGGCATTTAACTTTTAGATAAATGTTTAGTGTTCCTAGTGTACTTAGTGATATTAGTTAAATAAGGTTGCTATTTTTATGCATTTTACCTTCTAATGAAGGTGAAAAGATACTAATAAGTTAATACATCAGAAAAATATTAAGAAGGCATAAGTACTGTAATTAAAACTAAATAGGGTGAAGATATGGTGAATGAAGAAACCTAAGGCCACCTTAGAAATGTACGGTCAAAGATCTTCCTAGATGATGATGCTATTAGTCAAAACATTAGCCCATTCCTCAGACCTCTTGTCATCAGCAAAGTTGACAAGCAGAGTTTCTGTGACTTCATTCAGTTTCATTAATACAAATCTGCTAACTTCATACAATAGCATAATGTATTCCTCTAGTTTATTATATATTTTATTTCCTTGTCCATCTACTATTCATTTCAAAGTGGAAAGGTGATTGCGACTTCAGTTTTCAATCTATATTCATTATCAATAAATTCCTTGCCATTATCATTCTTTATCAAAGTATAAATAAAGAAAAATGAGACTTTTTTAAGATTTTGTTTTAATGTCTGATTTGTGGCAAGCCTGTATTCATTCTGATCTTGCACATATTCTATTTTTTTCTGTCCATGATTTATCATGCAATTTATTTTAAATATGTGGTGCTCCAATACCATACAAAATGTTATGAGAACTTCAAAATAGTATTTGTTTTCCTTTTTGCAAGTGCATTAGAGATAATGAATATTTCAGTACTCACTTTTGATAGCATCTTCCTTCCTTTTGATATTTTTTAGGACATTTGGAAAATATTCTTGGTTCTATAGATATTATTCTTGTCAATTCAAGATCTTTCTGCTAGATGTAGAAGTAGTAATCCAAAAATCACAAGACAGTAGAGGAAGTTTCAAATTTAGTGATGTCCTCTTACGAATGAAAAAAATTGGTATCTTTAAAACTGTGTGATAAGCATAAAGTTATCTGAAAATGTCTACTAAATAAAAAAGTTACATCAATTCATGATATGAGTGCTACTTATTATACATATAGATTACTCTAAGTGTATATATTTTGAAGAGAAATGCAACACAGTAAACATAGCAATTCTACTTAATTATTCAACTTATTTTTTTCAGTCCTTTTTATTTTAGCTCTGCCACTAATCTGAATATATTAACAGTAAGACAGAATGAAAACAAAATTTATAAAAAGATTTTTTTCTTTGGTCAGTGGTTACAGTTGATTACTTAGAGGTTTAAATTGTAGAGGTTGTTCCAGATGCTATATTCTTATTCTTGATGAGAGACCCCCTTTTTATGAAGGTCTATCACAATTTATGTATCAACTTTAATAAAGACCATGTGTCAGCTATGTACCCAGTAGCTTAAAAAGAGGTAGGGACATAAATATCAATAATATATGTAGTCTAACCTCAGTGACTTTATAGTTCACCAGCGAATTAGAAGTTTTATGATAACAGGATAACTCTATAAGTACTAAGATAGAGGGGTGAGTATAAGAAGAGCCAAGAAAGAACACCCACCCAAACCTGACATAAACCAGAATGACTGGATTCCCCATAGAAAAAGTCACTCTTGAGCTGAGAAAAGAAATACAAAAGAATTAAGCAAGATGGAATTGGGAAAAAGGAAATAGCATTTATGAAATCTTTGAAAGTGGGAGAGAACATGGAGTAAAGGAAAGGTAAAGAGAGCAGGGTCAGATTTTTATAACAAGGTCTGGTAGTGATGTTAAAAATAGAGAAGAGGGTTAGGGATGAGGCAAATATAGTGATCCTGCCAAAGAAGCAAGGCAGTGGTTGATGGGATTGATGGACCTCGCTATTCCTTAAAACATAAAGGTCTGAACATATGTCATACAGAATACAGGCATCGTGTCTTACTACTCCTTGAAGAAGGCTGACCACATGGAAGGGTATGTCTGACATTTATTTTGTTTCACTGTGTATTTTGGAAAATGAATTGAGGAAAAGAACAGAGAGGTGTCCCACTGTTGACTTCCCTGTAGTTGAAATTGCTTTCCTTCCTTCTGTTTTGTCAGACTGAAAAGAAAATCAGTTCCCGCACTCTTATCAATGACTGTACTGAGTATATGTATCCTCCAAATAAGTAGATTAGTTTACAGGAATGTATCTGTCATCTCTATGCTCTCAAACTACATTGTCATACTCTGATCTTGGGCTGAATCTTTCTGGAAAAGTCTCTGAATCACAGAGGATCTGGTTATTATATTTTTAGATAGAAAGGGGGAGAGAAGCTTCAGAAAACTTACTGTTAGGAATAATTCCTGATTTGGTTCCTGAGAATGAAATAACCTTGAGCTCTAAAATACTCAGACATTAATGATTAAAGCTACCAGTCACAAATTACTACAACTCATTTCTTTCTCTGTCTCTTTATTCTCCTATCCTTCCTTTAACCTCTTTCTGTCTTAATTATGTTTCATATTAGACAAGGTTCTATCTCCTATCCATTCTAAAAATTTCTCCTCATGCTTCTTTAGATCACAATATGAAAATATTTTTTTCTATTTTCTATTTCTACCCCATCTTGAATATATACAGATACCAATTTAACAATTTAACTGACAAATGTCCTTAGATGTACATATAAAATCACCTGAAAATTTAAAATACTATTTGGAAAAAATATCATCAGAACCCAGGCCTGGAGAGGTAAACGTGTAATGATAGTGTAGGAAATTTGGAAGAGACAGTCACATAGAAAGCAGGTGACTTGCCTGTACAACAGTAGGAACACCCAGCACTTATGGAGGGTGTACCTGGTTCACACACATACGCGTTAACTCAATTGCTCTTCACAGCTCCACTGAGTAGATTTTGTAAGCCGTCATGCTATTTTACAGATGAAGACTCTAAAACACGGAGATTAAGTAATTTGCTCAAGATCAAGCCACTAGGAGCAACATTCCTTGAGCAAAGTCATCATACTCTAGTTCTAGAGATTTTTTTTATTACTCTATTTGTTTCCATAGTAAAGACCCCCAAAACTTTTTAGCTGTTTTGCTTATTAGTAGTAATTTTATTTTTGATTCTTTATAAGGTTAATTTATAAGGTTTTATAAATTTTATGACTTTAAAATCCCCATTACATTCTAAATAGTGCTATAGTACTGAATTTTGAGAGGAATTGCTGGATCCTTTAAGGTGAATTTCTCACAAAGAAAATCAATATCCTTCTGTTCTTTTAGGAACAAATTATCTTACACTAACCAGTTAAGGGCACGCATGTTTAATTCATCTTTTATCATGGAAATTAACACACCATGTATTTGGTCACTTCTTCACGATTAAACCTGAATTGAGTTGAAGAGGGGAGTTCCTTTCCAAAAAGTGAAATTTGTGGAAATTACAAATATGCATGCATATATATATTATATAAGTCATATGTAAATCATAGCTATTATATATATATATATATAAATCATAGCTATCCCTGAACATGCATAATGTTGATTATTATTATATCTTTTTTTTATATTGGCTCCCTTTACTTAGGAAAATGCATTTAAAGTTCTTCCATGCCCTGTATATTAAGGTTTGATATCTCTCTCTCTTTTTAGCACTGAATACCTAGACAATCATGCTACTTGCAAGTTTTGGGAATTCTGTATAAAGTTGCTATGAATATCCATGTACAGGTTTTTGTGTATATGTAACTTTACAACTCCTTTGGACAAAGAAATTCTACTGCTTGTAGGTCTCTATTTAGCCTTGCAAGGAGTCCCAGACTGTCTTCCAAGGTCACAATAACATTTTGTGTTCCTATGAACAATAAAAGAATTATGTTGCTCTGTATTCTCGAAAACATTAGAGTGTTAAAGAATTTGGTTATTTCTGCAGCAAGTGTCCAGTTATCAATCATGGTATTTATATGACTTATAAAAAGACACTGATAAGAGTGTTAGAACTAATAGCAGCAAGTAGAGAGATAAAATTATACATGAATGCACCTGAACTAGGACTGATACACTATCTCTTTCAGTATTCATTAAAGCATTCATAAAATCAGTTACACAATCATTGCAGATGTGCTACAACAATAATATTGATACCAATAATAATATAACAAAACAGTAAAAATATATTACTGATGCTACATACCTATCTATGCTTGAGTTCATACTGCTAAGAACTTGACACTTGAAATATACTAACTTAATAACTTCACAACACTGTGATGAAAATACTGCTATCTTATGCTGTTATCTGCCCTCATTTTCTGAGCAAGGAGGACAATTTAAGTGTGGACAGTATGTTCAAGGTTGACATTTTAGAAGTTACAGAACAACAGTTAAATCTGTCACACAATATTACTCCTAAATTAAGTCAATTTTTAATCTCGTTGGGGAGTTGCTCATGTTTATTTAGAAAATGATTCAAATTATGCTCAAAATAGTCTTCAAAAATGATATATACTTCTTGAAATAACCAACAAGTTTAAATTAAAATAAATGAAGGATGAGCCAATCTAATTTTCTATTATCTTCAAAACATTTCTTTAAAAGTTTTGCTGTACTGCTGTACTGCTGGAATGAGTTAGATATTCCATGTTTGGAATATCTATCACTTTCTCATACCTATATATGAAGAGCTATTAGACCTTGGCAATACAAACAAAATCTACAATAAAACACCATTACATACATAGAAAATGTTTAATATTAATGGGTGAATATATTCCCCTAAAGATAATTGCAAAGCTATTATCTGTTTAGATCTTAAGTGATGATGTCAACTGAGGTTGATTCTACATCTTTGACTGGTTTTTGTGCTAACATGGAAAGATTACTTAAATGCAAAGTTGGTTATTAAAGAGGTTCAGAATTTTAATATATTTCTTTCTGTAAACTTATTTTGTTGTTTGGTACTTCGCATAGGAATTTAGTACACAGAAAGTGACAGAAAACCCATATAAATTAGCAGTGACACTAGCATTCACCTCAAAAAATTTAAATATATTGTGTTAAGTGTATGGGGTTAAAGTGTTGCTAAAAGAATGTGCATGAGGTAATAAGCACATTTTAATGTTGCATCCTGGACAATGAAGTTGACTTGAGAGAGACATCATAACCTGTAATATTCCTTGATGTTACTATCAAAAACAGGGTGTTTATTTGATTGTGATCACTAATTTTTATGAATGACATTGCTCAGAATTATAGTTTAGAGAAGTACAACATTAAAGTGTTTTAACCTATCAAAATGCTAAATGATTTCAAATTAGAAGTTCTGCAAACATTTGCATCAGTCTTGTTTAAACAATGCATTTCAACCATTTTCTGAAAATAAGTATCTCAAAATTTTATATACATGTAAAGATAAAGATTTAGAACAGATAAATTCTCTTTTAGAAATTTCTTTTACCATGTCATTTAAATTCACTTTTATTTAAAAGATTTTAAAAATTATATGGTTTAGCCATTGATATAAGGTCAACATGATTAATGGTTGGCACATTTTATTGAAAACTTGTGTTTAAGGAATTTACACTTAATTTCTATTTGTTGGTTTATGGATGGTATATTTTAGCTTTGCCAAGAAGCTCTGATATGTCCTCATTTGACCTTTCTTGTATTTGATAAAAATAAAAAACACAGTTAAAATAAATCATATTAGCAATCTTTTCATCACACTTTCTAACCTCAGTTGTATTTACTTGCACTTGTTTGCAAGATTCTATAGAGATGAATCACGTTTTCTCAAAGAAAAGCCCTATTATATGACATTAAAGACAGTTGGATACCAAGAGTGATCTAAAGATTAAATGCATTGATGACCTCTTTTGAAACAGGGTAATAGTTTAAGCAATAGATTTGGGACTCAGCATTAAAGTGACCTTTTCCCACAAAATATATGTATATTATTGAAAGGAAAAGCAGAACTTTAGAAAAATAGCAAGCATAGGAAATGGTGTGTGGGGGAGATTTGAAGGTCTATTTGGCAGGGAAATATATATATTTTTAAATAAGATCTACTATGTTCAAACTAAAGTAAAAATTAGGTAACTATCCTTAGGCTGTAAGTATTTATGCACATGCTTTTGAATGATAGGTAATAACTTTACCCATTAACAACAATATCTAGGTTCATAACTAAAAGTAAAGTCAGGGAAGGAAACAACCATCTTGCTTTCTCCACAAGTTGTCTGTAAAAATACATTTTAATGCAGTTATTTTTATCCAGTAGCTGTTGTCAAATTTGATGATTCCTCTACATATTTAAATATTTAATGAAATACAATAGATCAAATGTTTATTTAAATATATATAGACACTATCTGCAACCCAAACCTTATTTCTAGAATCTAAGCAGTTGGAAGCATGTCAGAGTAATATCATTTTCCTTATTTAAATTAAGAATAACCCCAAAATTAAAACTTCATAGGAGCTAATGACTTTTCATTACATACCATGGGTGTGTTTCCCTAACAATAATTTTGCAGATATTATAGTCACCTATGCCTAGAAAAACTCTTTCACTTAAGTTTGATAGTTCACTTAAGTGCCTGGCCATCATTTGATAAGAAAATGCATTTTCCCTATAATTTCCAACCAACAACTAATATTCTAGTTGATAACTATTTGTGTGTGTCTATACATGTGCATACTTCTCAGAGTTTATATTAGCAGCCAGATCTCCAGGACACTCTATGCATGCTGAAGTTTGAAAAACAACAATGGACTATTTTTTAATTTACTTTTTAAAATGTTCTAAATTTTATTTTTAAAAACTGATGCACATATATATTTACAACAAGTGATGGACATTTGAAAGCTAAGCAGAATTTCTAAGCAGAATGATGTAGAGAAATAATTTTGGCAAATACACTGACATCAAAATTTGCTATAACACTAATCTTAAGGAGAGAAGATAAACCTTCTTATTTTGACTAACCTTTACCCTAATCCTGATATTCTAATTTTGTTAATCAAATGCCAGGTGAGTTATCTGTAAGATTAATTATTCCATCATTTTCCCAAAAAGGCATCTTGCAGTTGCCCATGACTCAATTAGCATTTTTGACCTTGAAATGTCAGTTTTGTTATAGATCTGTATTGTGAAAATTAATGTCAGAGTCTTTTTTCTGCATTAATAAGAATTCTATAACAATGTGACATTTCTTACTACTTATGTGTTCAAATTATTTTGGATTAATGCAAGTATTTTTTTACAGCTTTTATGCTACCAGAACTAAATGTTTTATGTTACATTGTTGTGTTCTGAGACAAATATTTAATATGTATATATCAATTAATATAAATTTTATAATTATTTGGTACTGCTCAGTCATTTATTATCTTTATGTTATCTGATTCTCACTACTATATACCAAACAACTTTATAGCACAAGCAAATTGGGCTTAGATTAAATGAATTTACCAGACATATACAGAAATTCCATTTAAAGGCAGTAGAATACACTTTCTTCTCATGTATGTGTGGAACATTCTCTATGATGGATCTTATACAAAGCACCAAAACAATTCTTAATAAATTTTACAAGATTAATATCATATCAACCATCTTTTCCTAACATAATTACATGAAACTAAAAATCAATTACAAAAAGAAAATGGGAAAATTCACATTATGAACATTAAACAACACACTACTAAACAATCAATGGGTCAAAGAAGACATAAAAACAACTGATATCTTGAGACAAATGCAGAAATGCAACATGCTAAGATTTTTAAGAAGCAGTAAAGATGTTTCTTAAGAAGGGAGTTCATAGCAATAAATATCCATGTCAAATAAACAACCTAACATGTACATCAAGAAACTAGAAGAGTAGTAGATGAACCCAAAAGTTAGTAGAAGGAAAGAAACAATCGGAATAAATAAATGAAGCAGAGACTGAAAAGGCAAGAGATAAGATCATTAAAACAAGGAAGGAGCCAGGTTTTTTTTAAAAAGATAAGTAAAATAAATAAATACTTGACCAGACTTAAAAGAGCTAAGACTCAATTAAGTAGAATTGAAAAAGAGAGACAAACTATAATAACTGATTTTACAAAAATACAAAAAATCATATAGATAATTATTTACATGTACATAATTATAAGTCAAACAGTTGAACAACATGGAAGACCCAAATTCCTAGAAACATGAAACCAAACAGAATATAAGCACAGCAGGATTAGCGTATCTGACCAAGCCAATTAATAGTAAGGAGATTAAATTAGAAGACATAAACACCTCCTAGCAGACAAAGGCCCAGGAATAAATGACTTTACTGGTGAAGTCTATCAAACCTTATAAAATTTAACACAGATTATTTTAAATTCTTTCCACAAAGGGGCTATGAATGAATATGAACAAACTCATTTTAGGAGGTCAGCAGACACCTGACATCAAAATCAGACAAAATCATCATAAAAAATAATAAAAGGTAAATTCCCTAATAAACACGGAAATAAAAAGAAATTTAATATGGAAAACAATCAAATTTTAAAAAGTACAATTCATTATGTTAACTGTAGTAGTAGATAAAAGAACAAGATGTTATCATAAGTGAGGGAATAATTTTCTTATTCTCCTTGGAGGGGTTGTGATGTATATAATTAGTTACAAGTGGAGGTTATCTTTTGGCTTAATAGTGAGAAAGAGTGAAGAAAGCATGAGTGCCAGTTTTGTTTTTGTTTGTTTTAGTTTTTAGTAAGAAAAGGATGCCATGTTCAGAGAAAAGAAGGATGTTTGATGTGTTTAAAGTATAGTGTTAGTGATGGAGATCAAATAAAGGCAATAACAAAATTTGGGGGCAAGATAGTTGTGATATTACATAGCACATCAAAGAGGTCATTTTCTATGGGCGTCTAGAATTTTAGTATCTATAATATGGAATAAAATCAAAAAAGGTGTTGTTTATTATTAATTTAAAAGATACTGGTTTTTAAAGTAAAAAGTGAAACAGGTTTAGGCGACAAATCAATGAAGACAAAGCAGGGGTTTATTACAACAACCTATATATCAGAATATAAGGATAAAAAATAAATCAATAATAAAAGGAATGGGAAGGTTACAGCACAGCTTAATGTCATTTGGGGAGTTAAATCCACAGGGCTTAATGTCTAGGAGAATATAAAAGGGAAAGGTACTGAGGCAGGCAATGAAGTATTATGGTGTCTTTTATTTGGGGTAATCTGCTAATGATTAAGGTAATAGCTGAAATAGAGAAAAGTAAAAGGAAAAGGCAGTTTGATTAGGGAGAATATTGGTGAGATTAACTCTGATATTTTATCCCTGGGGAAGATTTTAGTATAGCTCTTAAAGAGAGGATGGTACATAGTGATACAGAGCTCACAGAAAAGCATCTTTTGGCCAAGAGGATTCAAAATCATAATTTGCACAGGTGTTCAGTCATACTGAACGACTCATATCATTCAGAAATTGAGGGAGAGGAGACCTGAGTCTAAGATCTGTAGATATCCATATTTGAAGAACACATGGAAGAAAATAATTCATCGGATAGCAATAATAAAAGAGTTGTAACAAAGTGAGAGAAATTAACAGAGCATGGAATAAACATATTTTTAAAGAAAACTCAAAGGAAATATGTGCCAGTCAAAGTCTCTTGCTGCTTAGTTCTTCCAAACAGGATGTCTGGCTATTGTGTGAGTTCTATTATTTTTTAAAAGTGGTTGATAATTAGTAAAAAGTCAAAATAAGGGTCACAATATGACTTAAACTTGTTACTAACTTGATGCTGCTTAACACTTGCCACCGATTTATATCACAATCCAGAGAAAGGCATGTAGGCAAGAAGACTGGTGTCAAGCTAACTAGGTTCAGAGCTTGGTCAACCCAATTTATGTTAGTGATCCCAAGAATGGCACTTTCCTCCCCATATGCCTTATTCTCCAGGTATTATAAGAGTTGTTGTTATTCACCTCCACACAGTTGCTGAGTGTGGATTAAAAGAAATGATAAAGTTCAGGCATTTAGAAAGATCTGGCTTGCAAAAAACACATACACTACATAACTGTTAGCTATTATTTATAAATGAAATGTTAAGATGCTCCAAAGTTACATCAGTCACATTGATAGATAATTTCAAATCATACAAAAACAAAGAAAGTCAAAGCAATTTGTGAGTACATCAATACATTTCTGGTAAATCCTGTCTTTGGGTGATATTATTTTTAACTTATATTAGGAAAAAACAGGAACATTTGGGAAAGAAAGAATAAAAATGTCTGTGGGCTCCAATGTACTGGAACAATATAAAAAGTGGAAGAAAGCATTTTCTTTTGTCCTCTAAACAAAAATACAAAAAAAGACATGGTAGATAATAATGACAGAGTTCCTAAAATAAAAATAAAAATTGTTAACAACAGAATATAAGAAGTTAAAATATCCTTTGGGTAGATTTCCAGTAGTGGAATTGCTGGATCACATGGTAGCTCCAGTTTCAGTAGTTTGAGAGTCCTTCACATATCTTTCCATAGTGACTGGGCCAGTTTGCATTCCTACCAGCAATGTAAAGGTAAAAGTGTTTCTTTTTCTCCACATCCACACCAGCACTTGTTGGGTTTTGCCTGTTATTTTGATAGGAACCATTCTTTCTAGTGTGAGGTGGTTTCTCATTG
>PVHY01000181.1:0-50000 GCA_004024945.1 Uropsilus gracilis
AAGTTTAAACTGTGTTTTAAAGTTTTTCTTTTCTGCAGTTTTTGGAGCTAAAAGCAGAGAGCAGTTGGCTGGCTTTTGCATATCAATGGTAAAGGTGATCAGTGAAAATGCTAATGAAGAGTGTGTAGCCTGCTTTGTAGAGAGTAGCAGGCAAATAGGGGTAAACAGTTAAGTCAAGTCAGAAAGTCTCTTTTTACCCACTTTCAGTGTCACTATTTGTATGCAGAAAATCATCAGTTAGACAAAGGTCTATGCCCACTGATTGCAAATGTCATTGCCTAACTAATCACTGAGACCAGTGACACACTCTTTATTTTTTCCAGATATAGTGGGGCCTGATGATAAATTAGTATTTGTTGAATGGAGTGAATAATGCAGATTGTGTAACGTGGATTTCTGTATTTCAATATAAAGTTTCATTGTCTACAAGAAGACACCTTTAGGGTTGAACATTTGAAGCCAAATCATCAAAGGGGGGAAGATTTTTGGAGAATTAACTTCTTTCTTCTAATCAACACTTGTTATTAAGGGCATCTCAAATTTCATGTTTGAACATTTATGATGTCTCCATTCCTGGATTTATTTCCTTGTGTTTCAGTGGCCTTGTGCATTCTGGTGAGCATAGGGCATATATCACACCCAGAAAGTTTTGTTGATACATAGCAGTTGTGTTTTGCCTGACAGGTTGAAATTAGGGGAGTAGAGTGACTGAAGAATTATCCTGTGTCTGGGCTATAATTCTTAGCAGTCTTACAACTCTTATTCTTGTCAGAAAATATTTCCAAAATATGCTTGTTCTCAGAAAAGCAGGTTTGTGTAGCCTACTTCAAACTCCTGGGAGAAGTAACCAAGTGTTACTTCTAGGGGAACGTTTATAGTCCCACATTGGAGTACTACAGGGTGTCCACAGGACGCTAAAATGACTTAGACTCATTTAGTTTTTTGCTATTTTTATTTTTTATACAGGAACTGTTAATATTGGGTTGAAGACTATGCTTATAATTTTTATTTGCTCAGAGAAATGCAGACTTTCTATGAAAAACATGTATTTTAGTGTTATAAGTTGAGAATATTCATTTTGTTTGCAAATGAATTGCAAAGTTGGTAGAGGTTTGATAGACCTAGCCCTGCTAAATCTTGACCATATCAATTTATGTACCTCTTATCTTTAGCAGGTTTTCTTTCTCATTCCTTTTTATCATTTATCAAATATTGAAGTTTAGAGGAACTATCTTAATGTGTTTTGTGAGGTTCACGCTGACTAAATGTGATCCTGGATATTACAGTGCTGAGCACTGGGGCAGGTACCCAGCTCCCCTTGAGATATCCGTGAGCTGTACTCCCTGGAGGTGTTCTGAGCACTGTGCCTACAATGTAGTTGTCACCACCAACTGGCTCCTATTTTCTGGTGAGGAAATGTCTAAAAGGATTTATTAATTGTTTTGAAAAATAGAAATATAAAAGGTATTGGAATATTAAAATGTGTTTTGGAAGACTGTTGTTTTGTAAGCTTTTTTCTCTCACAAGAACAGAATCTGAACAAACTAAGTTATTTGTGTTTTACTCGATAATTAATAATACCTGCATTTGAATGAATTTAAAAAACACTGCTATATAATAGTATTTGCGAGCAACAGATTTTGGGCTATTTCAAATCATTTCTTTTTACTCTTTTTTGTGCCGGGGAAAAAAGTCATTAGTCTGCATTTATAATCAGGACTAGCTTCCTGTAAAATTATTTATTTTAACTTTTTATTTATAGATTTTGAAATTTACAATTCTAAATACAGCAATAGTAAGGCGCTGCATTTTTGCAGGAAACAAAAAGCACAATTAACATAAAGTCAGAGCCAGCCACAAATAAAATATTCCAGCAAACTGTGTAAGAAAAAAAAATGCTCTGGGAAGCAGATGCCAAGAAATGTTGCAAAGGTGGCCTTATTACATGGGGAAGAAAGAATACGAAAGGGTGAGGAGGAGGGAGGGGGAGAAGTATAGAAGTTGTAGATGGGGAGGGGAAGGGGAAGACAGGAGGAGAGGGAGGCTGGGGACGCAGGAGATAGGAAGATTGAAGGAACGTCTGCTGAACAATGGTCTTATAACATGGTACATGATACAGTTTATTTCTCTTAATCCTCACAACTTCTTTATGCCCCCCCCCCCAGTTCCCCATTTCACAGGTAGAGTAGTTGAAGCTTAGAGATTAAGTCATTTTTCCCAAGGTCTTGCTGCCAGGATTTAAGTCCACATTTCTGACTCTAGGATTCATGCTCTTCACCAGGATTTCATACTATCTTTGTGAAACCAGTAGGCGCCATCTGATATTTATGCTTTACGGAATGTAGTTTGTGTAATTTTTGTGAATAATTTCTTAGTGTTATCATGAACTCTGGGGCAGTGGTGCAGATTTGGCTTTTTAAAAAGGTCCTTTGGCTAACTGACAGGACCCCTGCTGTGCTAAAAAATAAGAGCCCATCAAGAAATGGCAGTGGCCAGGGGTTTGTCCTCAGTGGTTTTCACTCATAGCTTTTAAAGCATTCCTTACACGTCCACATCAAGTATGTTACTTCATATGAGACATTCACCTACAGACCCTTTTAGTAATTGTCAAGACCAGTAAATAGAGACGAAGTGTGGCTGTGGGCTTACATCTCTGATCTTCTAGACAGGGATTGTTTTTGAGTTTTTGTAGTTCTAGGCAGGATGCCCGGCACTTAGTGGGAGTATTTGATTTATTAGACGCTCACATAGTAGGGGCTCAATATCTAATTGATTATACTCTTTTAGGTATAGAAATTGACCACCAAAGTTCTCCATACATAAATTTTATTTCATTTTTAAAAAATTATTTGACAAAGGAACATGATTTTTGCTTTAAAAAAACTTGTCTTTTTTTCTTTGCTTGGATTGGCAGAATCAAATGAGCAATAGTTTTTGATGAGTAACACCTATTCTTTTTTTTAAACTGCAAAATCTTAAAAAAGTGTGGTGACTAAATTATTTTATTCCTTAGGCAGTATGATTTTCTTTTTTGGTCTTTAAATTCTGTAGTACTCCTTTTCATTGCATTACCCCTGTTAGCTCTGAGGCATAACCTTCATATTAACCAAATTCTCAAAGTGCTTCTCTGGAGAAATACTGGATGGAAGGTTTCTGCCAGATCTGAGATTTTCCCTATATTAATTCAAAAAAATATTTGAAGTCATTTTTGTTCTCTTAATTCAAGTAACTAATTGTGGCTTTATTTCTCTAAAATGGATTTTAAAAAATGAACTTATTCCTCTAAAATAGACCTAATAACACTGGATTTAATAAAGAAGTTCTAACTATATAAGTCCAGGGGTTCAGGAGATAGACTAGCGGAAAGGTGGCACTTGGCATTTATTGTTACAGTGCGTTCAGTCACCTCACTCTGAATGCCTCATATCCCCTGTACTATACTCTGAAGCTTCCTCATTTGTTCTTTTCTCTGCAGAGGTCATGAAGAGGGTTTATTTGAGTAACTTTTCTCTCAGCAGAGTATAGAGTGAATTATGATCAGGCATGGCTGTTCATTTTTGGACAGTTGTCCTATAAATTGACACTCAAGAAGTTAGCCTTGGCTAGGGAAGGGAACTAGATTATGTCTTGCAGTCTAACTCCAGTTAGAATTTTTATTTATCAAGGTTCTTCAAAGAAACTGTGTGTGTGTGTGTGTGTGTGTGTGTGTGTGTGTTGGGGGGGGCAGTGGTGGCAAGGGTGGGCAGTGCTTTTACACTATTGTAGAGTGGTAAGTCCAAAATCCTCTGGGAAGCTTGCAGACATGAGCTTATATTGCAGTTCAAGTCCAAAGGTAATCTGGTGACAGACAGTTTTCTGTGAGAGAGATAAAACATTTTTATCTTCCCTCCTGTTAAGGTGTTCTTCACAGAACATCTGAAATGTTTGGCCAGCTATCTGGACACTGTGCCTGGCCATGTTGACACATAAACTTCAAAGTGAAGAAAGACACACTCATTCTGTGGTCACTGAGTACCTGATATGAGCCACATCCTATGCTATATAATCAAGGATCTCAGCAGTGTTTAAAAAAAAAGTTTAATAGACATTTCTTATGGTTTATTAAGTAGCCGTAGAAATAGAATTAAGTGATGCTTATACTAAATACAAAAGGGACTATCTCTTACAAAGCATGTTATGTTCATTCAGACAGCAATCTAAGTCTAAGTTATAGGAACAGTGCTTTGTTCTTTGCCCAGACTAAAGGTTTGGAACAAGCTACTGATTCTGCTCCAGGCTGATTAAATCCAGATCTCAGGGGGTTAGTTCTGGACATCATTGTTTTGTAAAGGACACCTGCATGATCTCAAATAAAGAAGAGAGAGCCATGTGCTCTACTAAGAATTTTTCTTTGCATCTCAAACTTAGGTGAACCATAGCATTAAACATCTAGTTTATTTGTAGAAAATACCTTGTTCTGAAGATCTGCAATCTCTTTTCGAGTTCTAATCTCAGTCTCATTTCCAAGTAACTAATTTCTACCTGTTTTTGAAGGACATCTCTTCTTCCTTAAAACTTTTCCAGAATATTTCAGTTCATAATACTATCTCTTCAATATTATTTATTTTCTACTAAATAAATTTAGTTTTATAATGATTGGTGTATAATTTTTGAGTAATGGTGTCTTATTTTATTCAGTGCAGTTTATTATTATCTTTTTTAATCCACACAATAACCCTGTGAATAGGAAGGAGTAGACATATGTTGAGTAATTAAAACATTGTAGGTCGTGAAGTTTTCAAAACTTTATTATCTAAGTAATACCCAACAGCAGTATTGTAATGCAACTATCATTAGATCATTGTGATTGGGAATATATATATCTATGATTGAAAAGACTTTAATCAGAATTTTAGTTAAGTTCTATATCAAATTATATCTAATAAATGTACGTAGTTATATATGCTTACATATAATTTTCTTTATTTAAAATTACTATAAAATAAAACCTTTCTATGAGAATATTTTTAATCTTTGAGCATATAATTCTGATCTGCACAGTTTTTTATTTGCTTGACAAGTTGACTTATTTAAAAATGTACTAATGGTGTGCAATTCTTGATGTAACATCCTGAAAATATTTGTTATCTTTAATTTGAATAAAAAAATGCAGTAACCAATTTTAGGTGACATTGAAGATTAATCTCAGTTTCTTTGCTAACTGTATAATTTTTAGAGGGTTCTCTTATTGTGTTTACTTGAATATTAAGACGTTTGAGAAAAGTTTTGGTTAAATGTAGTTTGTGTTTTGGCTAGCAAAATACTTCTAGAATGTTTGCTTATATTCATTTTTAACTTGACAAACTAGGTGAATTGATAATTCCATTACCTTTTTATGTCTAAAATTGAAGTGATATTAAATACTACACATGTAAATTAATCAGAAAAAACCACATGCTGTATTATTCCTTTTCTATGAAATATCTAGAATTGGCAAATCTATAGAAAAGGAAAGTACTATTAGTGGTTGCCTGGAGCAAAGGGGATTCAGAAGGGATGGCAAGTGGCCACTAATGAATATGGGATTATTTTGGGGTAGGATAAGAGTTCTGAATTTGATTGTATATATGCTGCTGAAGCGAGCACAAATATGCTAAAATTGATTTTGGTGATGACTGTGCTACTCTGTTTATATTAAACAACCTTAAATTGTATGCCCTAAATGGATGAATTGCGTGGTATGTGGATTCCATCCTAATTCAGCTATTAAAAGACATGATAATGTGACACTTTGAAGAAAACATTAGTAGTACAAAAACAGTGCAAAGTTAAAGAAGTACACTAGATCCCAACGGTTCCTTTTCAACATAGAGATACCACATCGTTTTAAATGACGGCTTACTAAATTTCAGTGTTGGATATACCATGATTTGGTTTATTTTCTAAGAATGGATGTTTAGAGTATTTCCTAAAGTAATGTTGCAAATTGGGTTATTTTATATGTATTTTTGTGCACTTTTCATTCAGACTAAAACCTGGAAGTAAAAGTGTTTGGTCAAATATTAAAGATGTTTGAAACATCTTTCTAACTTCCCTTCAGTAAGATCCTGTGATTTGCCCTAGTGGAGTGAAACATGGTAGTTTCTTCATCAGTAAATGCTTTGTGCTGAATGTTATCTTTGTTTTATATCTTTTTATTTGGGGGAGAGTAACGCATTTTTATTTGCTCTTCCTTGTGTAAGTTGTTGTATGTCCTCAAAAGTTTTTTTTCTGGTTCATCTTTTTTGTTTTTCTGTTGATACTTCCTTTTACATTTATGTGTATTAAAAGTATTTGCTTTTTTTGTTATATAGGATGAAAATATTTATATTTTCTTTTTATGGTGTTTTCTACTACACAGAAGTTTCAGATTGTTTATAGTTCCATTTATGGCTTTAAAAATATCCATAGTAATTGGCCATTTTTAACCTTACAAAAATGTTCTGGCCTATTTTTTTTTTTAATGACTTTCTTACTCTTAAATCTTCAATTGATTTGGCTTTTATTTAGTACAAGAAGTGAATGAGAGATCCACTTAACCTTGTTCTGACAATTTTTTTTGTCATCAAATGGTGGATTATCACATATCCTTGAACCTTGACTGTTTTCATTGCAATTCTAGTCTTTACTACTACCCTCTTTTAATTATTCTGTTGTTAAAGAATATACTTTAATATCCGGTAGATACATATCTCTTTTACTCAGAAAGTTAAAATAGTATATGGGTGAGAGTTAAAGGTTTTACAGTTTACTTACTATGTCATCTTGGGCAACCTATTTAATTTTTTTTTTTTTTTTTTTTTTTTTTTTTTTTTTTTTTTTTTTTTTGAGACTAGGTCTCGCTATTTTTGCTGGTGGAACCGCAGGCTCACATGTCTCGGGGTACCACAGACTCAAGCAGTCCCCAGCCTCAGATTCCCAGGCAACTGGGATTACAGGCGCACGCCACCACACCCAGCTATTTCTTGGAACTAGGTCTCCCTATGTTGTCCCCAGAGGGACTCAAACCGCGATTCCCGGTCCCCACCACGGGCTTCCTAGGCTGCCGCTTCCAGGCACACAATACTGTGCCCGGTCAACTTATTTAATCTTTTGCCTCTCTCAGTTCAGTGGTGATGACAGGAGTGTTACATAGGGTTGTTACAGGATCTGAGAAGACTTGCTTCATTAATTTATGCTTCATGACTGGATCTTTTCCATAAATATGTAAACATGCTGTTATTTTAAAAACACCCCTTTTCATTTAGTATGCCAGTCCTCTTTTTGGCAGTAAAACTTGTCTGAGGAATTTATACTTGCTGTTTCTACTGCCTTGGTTCTCTACTAAAATCATCACAATGAGGCACACATCTCTACCACTACCCTGTACTGGAGCTACTCTTGTGGTGGTCACCAGTGACTTCCACACTGCCAAGTCATTGATCTACTCCTGTTCTTATTTTAAATCTGTCACTAGCATTTTACACAAGTCTCTCCTTGCTACACTCTCTCCGTTGTCTGGGATGTCACACCTTCTTGGTTTTCACTGTCCCCTTAGTTTTTGTTTCTCAGTTCTCTTAACTGACTTCTCCTGTTCTTTCCTACCTCTTAATTTAAAAGACTTCAGAGCATATGACCTTTCAACTTTTCTATCTACATTCATTTCTTGGAAATTTGAATTGTTTCATGTCTTTTAAGTACCAAAGAGATCAGCGTAACTCTCATGTGAACTCCAGGTTCATCCATCCAGTTATTACATTTAGCAACTCCTTGGAGCTGTCTCATTTGGCATCTTAAACTCCTTGTATTAAAGACGGACCTCCTGTTTTTTTCTTCCTATTTCACTTGTATTAAACTCCTTGTATTAAACTTAAACTCCTTGTATTAAAGACGGACCTCCTGTTTTTTTCTTCCTATTTCACTTGTATTAAACTCCTTGTATTAAACTTAAACTCCTTGTATTAAAGACGGACCTCCTGTTTTTTTCTTCCTATTTCACCTGTAGTCTTCCCATCTGTGTTGATAGCAGATTCATCTCTCTGGTAGTTCAGCTAGATGGAGCGATCCTTGACTTTAATTTTTTAATTGCTTCTTGTGCAGAGTAAGAAAGTTGTTGACTTGTGGATTTAACTTTCAGTGACGAACTCTATTATTTTTTGCTAGTTTTTTTTCCTCTGTATACTTCCACATTTCAAAAACAAAGTCTACAAGGCTCATTTTGCTTTCTTATAAATTTTAGCCATTATTTCCCTTTTCTAATTCCATTGAAAAGCAGATTCATTTCTTGGCATTACCCGTCTATCATCTAATTTTCACTTGACATTAAGCAGCTGTGACTAGAGTTCAGTGATTCTTGAATCACTTAGAGTTCTAGAAATTCTTGCTAGTGCTGGTAGAACATGAACTTTGTAGTTCCTAAGAGAGTTGCACTGTATCTGATAATGGGTTCTTGATTAATATCAATTTCTGTAGTACCTATAATTTTACGGTTTTTAATTAAATTCAATGAGAATTGCATTGAATTAAGAAAGCATTTATAATCCATTTTAGAATGACATTCCTCATAAGCATGTTTTTCTATAAAGTTACAGTTTTTGGGACAACAAAATGCAGATCTATTTAGGAGTAACTTGATTAAAAGATAAAATGTTGTTTCACCCACATCATAGTTCTGTTTTCTCTGTGACAAAGAAAACTATTTTTTCCATCTTACAGGAGAATCTGAGTTTCCCTGGCTCACTTAAAAAGGTTAGCAAGCAGGCAGTGTACGCCATTACTTTTTTGCCCTTTCGTTATGGATAAAGTAGCCACATGTCTTATAGTATGACAGTTTTATATAGTGCTTTTAGTCATTGCCATTGAAGCCTATGTTCATGCTTCATAATATTTAGTGAATTCTGAAGTTGCAGCATCTAAATTTGTTCTACTGCTTGATTTCATGTTCTCCTTAGACTGTTACATGGGAAGAACAGTTAGCTATTAAGCTAGGCTGTTTCTGCCCTCTACTTTTAACTTGTTTTATATTGATATAGGTGGCTTGGTGGATTGTGAGTAGAATATGTACACATACATAAGAGCAAAATATGTTACCCCAAAATCAGAATAACAAACTTTATAATAAATAGCTAGTCATTGAATTCATTTAAATAATTGCTGATTTTTTTCCAGAAGGGGTTATTATAAGGTATAATTTTATTACCACTCCCTTTTAATAGAATAAGTACTTGAGTGTTCATATTTTGGTTTTTTGGAAATTTTTATAATTAGATTAGAATACATTAGTTGAAGAAGTTACATATATTATGTGTATCTAAAGACCAAAAAAGCCACTTATGTCTCCTTTCAACTTAAATTTGTAGTTCTAAAATTTTCCCAAAGCACAGAATACAACTTATGTTCACATGGGTTAATTTGCTCTTGGACAATCTAAAGAAAGATCAGTTTTTGATTTTTAATATGACATTTTAATTAAGCTGAACAGATACATTTTCTAATTTGTACATGTGTACTTGCCTCCTGAATTTAGTAATGAATCCATCAGGTTTAGTAAGTGATACATAAGGTAAAACTAATGCTACATACCTTTAAAGTTAATTGTTTTCTTTTTGGTTTACAATGCTAGTTTTACACTCCATTTGCTGTCAGTGGAAATGTAGGCGGCAGACATACCACATATTTATCATTACCCAGTTCACTATATCATACAAGAAAAGTACATTAATATGCCATTCAGAAAATCTAACACACATAAACAACCACTTAGCATTTTTAAGAACATATCTGACTTATTGATTAGCTTGAATATCTTTTAGAAGAGTGAGACACCCACATAGAGTGCATGCATTCACTTATCAGAACAAGTGCTGCTTGTGCTGATGAATGAGCATATCTGCTCTTTATGTATCATGAAGATCAAACCTTAGAAAGCTTTCCTCTTCCCTTAGAATCCCTAAATCTTAATACAATTAAATTGTTCCAGGGTTCTTTAGATAAAGTGCACTCTGGAAAACAACTTTTTAAAACATGATGCATTTACATTTTAAGTTTAGTGTTATGTTCAGCCTTTCCCTGAAGTTTGTGCTTTTATTCTCTGTCCTAGACAATGGTGAATAGTTTGGAGGATAGCAACTTTTTAAAATTCCTGTTTTCTCTGTGAACTCATGTTCTTATCTATGATGTGCTCTGTACACTACTCTCAAATTGAATTGTGTATTTCTTTTAAAAAAGTTGTGCAACACCTGTTAGACTCTTTCCTCATGGGAGTATTTTACTGAAATGAGTAGGTGGTAAAATATGTGTAGCTTGCATAGATGCTGACCCGAGAAAATAGTAACAGGAAATAATATAGTATGAAAAAAGTGGAAGAGAGTAATGCAGTTTAAAAAACAGATGGATATGTTTTTCTTTTAGTCTTTTATGGACATTTACATGTATTCTAGAATCAGGACTTTATGGAAGAATATTGAAGCAGTAAAATAGGATGTTATATATTTAAAAGCTTTATAATATTCTCATTTAGGTTATTTTTCCCTTCTAGTTTATACCTTAATATTTTCTCTCCAAACAAAACCAAAACCAGAATATTGCAAACTGTCTTTCCTTGCACTTCCAAGTCCTGCTTGTTTAATGTCCTTGGGAAAGGTTTCTGTCATTGCTGTCTCTGTGGACTTTGTGCTTTTCTGCAGTCAGTCCTTCTGAATTGGAGCTATCTAATAAAGCCAGCCTTTTCTTCTCATTTTTATTGTAGTTAATTTCCACAGGTATGTTGTTAATATTTGTTAAGTAGTGTAATAGTCTGATCTTCAGTTCTGCTCTTTGTTTCAGGATTTTCAGCTATTACATCTTCATAAAGAACTCTAAAAGCTGTGACTCTGCATATGACTTCAGCCTCATGTTTCCAGTATATGTTTCTTATCAACTTGAGTACTTTGCTTTATATCACAGAAAATGTTTGGAACTGGAAGTATCGTTTTGCCCCGTACCTGTTCTCTTTGGTAAAATCCAACCTTTTTAGTTTCCGCACCATTATCATTGAGGGTCTTTACCTCAGATGTAGGAATTGACTGTCTCCTTATCCTTAAACATTATATTTCATTAATTAGTGTATAGTCTTAATTTTTGTTCCTGCCAGTTCTTTACCATTTCCAAAAGCTAGCCTCATCCACTGCTCCACAAGTTTCTTCCTGGAATACTTTACAAGATTTTGCTATCCTCATGTGTGAGGTATTAGATATCTTTGCTGAAATCTGTCCCATATATTATCAGATTAATCTTCCTAAAGGATTATTTTACCCTGTTACTCCCCTGCATAAGAATTCAACGCCCCCATTTGTCTGTAGATTGAAATTTGAACTCTCTCGTCTGGTATTAAAGGTCCCCTCATAAAACTGACCTAATTTATCACTTAGCATTATTCTCTACTAACCAGTAACAAAACTGCTCCCATTTCTGAAAAGATGGTGCCAACATAATGAGAATGTTATATTCCTGCATTTTTGCATCCTTCCTCGTTTCAGAGGTGTTTTTTTTTTTTTATATATGTATATCTCCCCTTTATGCCTTATGATACCTCTCCTTCCTTTCTCATTTTAACTGTATACTGTTACCTGCTTTTTTCAGCTGGAAGCTCGCATTCAGCCCTGTCTAGGAACTCGTTCTGAGCAGTAAGATCCACTGTGATTTCACCCTCTGACCTCCTGTTTTGCTTGTTGCTTTTCCTCGGGTACTTTCTTTTCAGTGTTTTGCTTTGTTACTTGTTTGTAGTTGGACCTAGTTCCTGAATTGTAAACTGTGTTTTAACTCTCAGGTGAGCAGGGAGACCATGACACCCTTCAAGTGTTATGAGAGTGTTTTATTCCTTTACATCTCTCTCTTTACAAATCTGAGATAAAAATCTTTATTTGCTCATAAGAATTATACTCAAACACAGTTGATAGTTAAGTCAAAGTGGTGTGGACCCTGCTTTCATGGTCTTTACATCTTAGAAGGAAGAGATGCAGTCTACAGTGAATTTCACAGTACCTATTTACAGTTGAGGGATGTGATTTGCTCTGTTTCTGACAATTGAACAAACAGAAAATTACCTTTTTTCATGCTGTTATTGTTTTATATAATTTTTCCTTCTTTAAAAATAGCGTTTAGGCCGGGCACAGTGGCGCATAACTGTAGGTGGCAGCCTAGGAAGCCACGGCTGGGGCCAGGGATCGTGGTTTGAGTCCCACTGGGGGCACATAGCAAGACCTAGTTCCAAAAAAATATAGCTGGGTGTGGTGGCACGCATCTATAATCCCAACTACCTGGGAAGCTGAGGTTGGGGATTGCTTGAGTCCATGGTACCCTGGGCAACATGAGCCTGTGGTTCCATGGGCAAAAATAGCGAGACCTAGTCTCCAAAAAAAATAGTATTTAACAGGGTAAATTTCTCTTGAAATCAGATTTTCAAATGGCAAAATTTAATTATTTTCTGTTTAATTTTCATAATACTGGTATGTTCTGTGTAAATTCTGTTGCTAGATAAAATAATGGGAGAATGATTCATACATTTTTGACATTAAACTAGTTGTAAAGTTATATATCATTTGTGTGATATGTAAACTGATGTGGAATAATTAAGAGATAATGAAAATATTTTTAAAAGATTCTCCAAACTCAAGTCCATCTTGGTTAGTCTGCTAAAGCTCTCTTCTGTGGGGGAATATGATTAGATTAAAACAAAATGCATCATTATTTTAGCCTTAAGTGTTTCTTCTAGTGTCTTGAAAAACATGTATTTCACAGGGAAGACTTTTGAGATTGTAATAACTATAGAAAGTTAATGTTGAAAGAATGGCAAACTATGCAGCAAAGCGAAAAATTATTTTATTTGCAAATGTAAAATCATAATTTACATAAATGTTATAGTTAGGGACATTATGAATGTAAATATGCCTTTTTTATTCTCAGTCCTGTAATGCCATTCTTTGTCCAGTGGGAGATGAAGAGTGATATTAAGAGAGATGTTTAACCTATTATAACAGCTTAAAAAAATTAAATAGCGTTGATGTAAATATGAGGAGGGAAAAGAGTATTTATCTCCATTAAGTGACATAAAAAGCCATGGTAAGAATAACAGGCTGGTGGGTGTGCATTAAGCAGTGAAATCCCTAAATTCAGATGCTAATTATAAGCACAAGGACAATTGCCTCCCACATACTTAACTGTTGTATATTTTCTTTAGTTAAAGTGTAATTCAGAATTCTCACAGTGTTGAATATGACTTTTTTTTTTTCACTTTCCCTTAGCATATATATTAAAAAAAAAACACACAAAAAACAGTAAGAACACATATGCTGGACTATGATTTTTGATGGAGATAGGTGGAATATTAAACCGTGTACAATAAAGATACTTCATGTGATTTCTCTTAACTGGTCTTTATTAAGTGCCTTACTTTACTCCCCACTGTTAAAGAAATTTTAATAGTAAAGTAAAAGTATTTAAATACATTTGAGTGCAGTTCACGTGCTACGTACATTTGTACGTAGGACTTTAAGGCTTAGATCATGAAAGAATATATTAGCACCAACATTAAGAATATATTTGTTTTGATCATTATAGTTTTTGGAACTTATTTTGATAGGGGCTCTGGTATCTTGTCTTAAAAGTGATACATTGCTTCTTTATTATCAATTTTGATATTTTTAAGTATCTGAGAAAAGGAAACATCCTCTATTTTCAACAGTACTTTTCAGTTGTGGTTTTATAGCATGTTATTTTTAGGTATTGAAAGGTATATAGTGCAGAAATTCAGTTCTTAGAAGGCAGATGACTTTTAAGTTGTTGAATAATAGGAAAGTGTTACAGACTTAAATTATTTTTAAAACTTTGTTTTTAGAAATAGAAGTACCAGAAAAAAACCCTTTGTAATCTTGCCACTTTTTTATTCTTAGGTATGCTTTTTATTTAGCTTTTAGTAACTTGTAATTTAAGATCACAGTTATTAGGTGTATTTCTGCATTTTATATATCACTCCCAGATGCTACAGTATTAGTTTTTATCACTGCATATTTTATGAAATGTCAGCCTTCTGTTGGCTGTTCACACAGCATTGTTAGTGATCAAAGACACAACATAAAGGAGATGAATCTAAACAGTTGGCTTATCTTTGTCCTTCCCTGTGACAAAAATACTATAAAATTACTTTATTATAAAAGTCAAATAAAAGCAGTTTCTAACATACATTGAATGGTTGACTGTCCTTGTTTTTCAAAACACTTGATAGAAAAAGAAATCTATTTATAAAGAGAAATAATTTCTCATTTTACAAAGTTTCCTTGGTAAGAAATGATGATAATGTGTGGTGTACATTGCTGTAATACTTTGCTAAATGGCTTTGCTATGACTGTGAAAAGTTGCTTAATTTTTGACAACACACAAGGTTACTCAGTTTATTCTCTTAGTTTTGTTACTCAAAATACATTTTAGAAAAGTGATTGTTGGTTTTATTTTTGTTTAAGTTGTATGTGATCTGGTTTATTATTTTCTTGAAATGACTATCATTTAAAATTTTATTCCATAATTCAAAATCCTCTTTTTTTAGCTTAATGATTTTGATATCAAGATAAAAGCACAGAATGGTGGAAAATCTCAAAGCCTGAAAGAAAATCTTTAAGACTAAACATTTTGATTGATTTTTGATCAGCTGTTTTATATGCCCACCACAGCAGTTGGTTCAATCAATTTTTTGTTTTGGGATGGTTTTATTAAAATGAGCTGTTCTTTCAGTAAATCATTGAGAAACATGCTGGCTTTATACATGTCTTTTTCTTTTTCTTTGTTTTTTTTGGTGAAAGCAGGGAAGTTAGTTTTTCTTTGCAGTCTTATAAGTCAGGAAAGTTGGAGTTAGTTCCTCCTCATCATCGTAGGAGTCTGTTTATGTGTTGGTTGTCAGAGCATTTGGAAAAAGAAGTAAAATGAGGACTTAGACAAGAATGTGATTTTTGTGTATTAATGTACTTTTAGCTATCTAGGAAACTGCTTTTTTAATGAAAACTGATTGTCAGCAGATAATAATCGTAGTTTCATTTTTTCTGTACATACTTTTATAAGTGAATGAAAGCTTAGATGTTTCCTTATGGGAGAACTAGACCTTTTAAAGTAGTTCAAAGATACAGCATTTGGATACTTAAAAGTTAGGGGCTTCAACTTTTTGTCCTGAATTTCCTACACCCTCATCCATAGTTTGGGCCACAGTTCAACCGTGTTGATGTTACATGAGAGCTGCCGAACAATGCAGAATATCAGATCCAACCCCATATCTACAACATCAGAATTTGTATTTTATAAAAATTTGTGGGTAATTTGTATGCATGTTAAAGTTTGGTGCACATTGTAATGCTTCTCAGTTCAAAACCCTGTATTAGCTCCGTGTGTGTTTTCATTGTGGAATGCGATATTGGAGTTAGTTACCTGCACTTCAGTTTTTGGAAGAGGCAGTGGAAGCTTGCATCAGAATTTTAGTGGAATCTTGAAGTAGGCAGGTAGTTAATCCAAAACTCACAGGGTTTTGATCTTTAAATAATTTTAGTTGAAATCAATAGCATATATTTTCTTTGATTATGGAAATGTCTAATCAAACTCTTGATACTCTGATGTTTTCTCCCAGTTGCAGGGTAGTCATATTTACAAAGTGTGCCAAAACATGTATTTTTTCCCAGGGGATGCTCTGCTGAAAAAAAAAAAAAACCCCACATTCACATAAGTTTGGAAAGCACTGTATAGTTTGTACCCCTCTAGGAATGTCACAATATACATTGATATACATTAAAAGTCCCGAGAGCCAGATATAGCTAATTCAGCTTAACATCTCCCACATCATTTCGCCATAGTATCTCTTTATTTTTTTTTTTAAAAGCCTTTAGCTTGTGCACAAACTGATTTCTCTCCAGCATTTATTTTTCTTAATCAAAGTATGAGATGAGGACACTTTTGATACTGTTACGATGTTATGCTATATAAAATTTCCAATATTGTTTTTTAAGTCCAGGTATTAGTAGGCCACCTATTGGTGCAATTGGAGTTGGAATGATGACTTACTCAGTTGGGAACTGAGTAAGCCTCTTCTGGAAAGTAGGTGTTGTATTGATCCAAGTCAGAGAGGTGAGTAAATGGAAGGGAGGAAATTGAGCATTCCCATTATTTGCTAGAATGAGAAAAACCATGAAGAATGGAACATATTAAACATTACTGTTCAAAGTGTTCATGGAAATCCCTAGTATAGAATAGGAACTTGGCCTTGGGCAAACACTGGTGATAAAAATACAGTTCTGCCTTAGACTTGCTCACCAAAGTGAATGCAGTAAATGTATGCGAACTGGAATTCAACGCATTGTATTTCTCCTGAAGATTTGTAAAAAACAAAGTTGATCAGAATACGTATGCTGAACTGCTGGCCAGAGACCGGAGGCATTTGTAGTGATAGAAGCCTTCTATTAGGAGAGGTGATTAGGAGAGAATTTTACAAATTAAGACAGGAGACCAGAAAAGGCCGGGCATGGTGGCTCATGCTTGTAAGCTTCAGCCTATGAAGCGGCCGGGGCTAGGGATCGTGGTTCGAGTCCCGCCTGGGGCCCGTAGTGAGACCTAGTTCCACAAAATAACTGGGCGTGGTGGTGCGCGCCTGTAATCCCAGCTCCCTGGGAAGCTGAGGCTGGGGATTGCTTGAGTCTGTGGTACCCCAGGCAACGAGAGCCTGCGGTTCCACGGGCAAAAATAGCAAGACCTAGTCTCAAAAAAAAAAAAAAAAAGACAGGAGACCAGACAATGTTGGAAATTTTAGAGCTGAAGTTGAGACTAAATCTAACATCCCAAATGTAGTATATTGTGATAGTTAAAATCAACAATAGATTCTGGATTTAGGACATACTATACTCACCTCTTGATTACTTCAGCTCACGAGGCCTTACTATCTTCAGCTATAACATGGAATAATAATAGTAGGAAAGAGAGTAAGTTGCTGGTTGAAAAAAATACTTCCAAGAATAATTTTGAACTTATGAAAGAATTGTAAGCCTAGAATACTCTTTATCCAGATTTATTCACAAGCTGTTAACATTTTATCAGTTTGTTTTTATCATTTGGGCATTACACCTTCCTTCTTCCCTTGAGATACCCCTCCCCCCAACACACAAACACTTAAGAATTATTTGAGCAACATTGCATTTCTCCATAAAAGTTCTTCATGGTCTACTTCCTAAGAATTCAGATAATTCTCTTCCATAACTGTCATACAGTGATCAACTTCGTACATATATTTTTTCAGGTGACTCAATAATATTTATTCTGAGGCACTTTGGTGATAGTGTGCAGGGTAAATGAATTATCAGGGATTTTGCTCTTCTGCCATTAGCCTCTGTGACCAGCACCTGTAGTATTGTACCCTACCCATGATTGTACACTAGTGTGCACAGCTGGGACTAGGAGGGAGGGAACAAAAGGGCAGTATAAACCTGGAAAATGGAAAGACATTAAGAGAACATATGAGAGAGCCCAGAGAAAGAGTATGGGGTTCTGCCTCCCAGTCCCAATCCTCTGCCCCCCCCCACCCCCCGCCCCTGCCTTACTTTCCTGCCTCTCTGCCTGGTGTGCTTGTGCCCCTGGTTCCCTGAGAGCGCTGACATTTTTCTGTAGCTGCTAGAACCAAGGAACCTACTGGGACTGGGATGTTCATTTTGGTCATTTGGTCAGAGAGTTTTCAGGCATTTACAGTAAAGATTTATGGGTTTTTCTCTTGCAAGTAATAAACAGTCTGTGGAGAAACACTTTAAGATTATGCAAATATCCCCTCCTCATCAAATATCCTCCTAGATACAACATCTATTGATGATGCTTGCCCAGGGTAGTTTTTTAAATAATGGCCATTAGCTGCTGATTTTCCCGGTTCCTCACACTCCTGGTTGGCATCTGCATTCTACGGTAAACAAAAACCAGTCTCCTTGGCTGATGGACTTACCACTTACTTGTTTAGTCCTTTATCATCGATATACACTCATACTACCCGTTCTTTTCAATTCCTGTTTCAATTCACCATTACACTCAATTATTTCAGTGCTCAGATTATCTTGGTGCGTAGTAGAACCGTGTGGCATTCCATCATTCCATTGTTTGAGTGCTTGCTTTCTGGCAGAACAGGTTGCCACAGGCTTGTTTTTGATCTGTTTGCTCCAGTTCCAGGGAGCCATTTCTCTGAAGAATTCTGGTTGATCAAGATCTGGGCACTCTGCTCACTGCTACTGTACTCATCACTGCGGAGTCCTGACTTTCAGGTCCTATTGGAGAGCCCCACCAGGAAAAAGCAGGCTTGTGTCTGTATTTACCTTGAACATAAATTTATACATATGTACATGCTTGTATCATACATGCAAATTTTAGAAATCATTTATTTATACTAGTATTTCTTATTTTGTCAATCTCAGAATTCTTTCTTTTACCTTTCTTTATTCATATGTTGATTTTCCCCTAATCTGGTGAGAAATGCTATCTTAGTATATACATTTAATTTGTATTCATCTTATTATGAATAGAATTAAATCTTTTTGTATGTTGAGAACCTCTTGATTTTTCTCTCTTCAGTTTTGAGGGTTTTTTTTACCTGATAACAGCCATATCAGGGATAATAGGTGTGTTTTTTTCCCCCAATTTATTGTTACCTCTTTTGGTTTTGCTTGTAGTATTTTCTTGTCAGGTCGAAGTTTTGTATTTCTATTTTCATCCTAGTTAGAAAGCCTTTTAGTTTTATAAATTCCTAGAACCAAGGAGAAATTCAAAGATTTTTAAATTACTTGTATAGTTTCTCTTTTTACTTTCAAGTCTCTGATTTCACTTGGAGTTTGTTTTCATGTGTGCTGCGAGAAGCAGATTGGATTGTAGAACCCTCCACCCGCCATGTGTCTACCTGCTTATTGAAAGGAGGGTTCTGATCCAGACTGTCGTGTTATCACTATTTTCATAGACTAGATTTCCGTCTGCAGCTGAATCTGTTTCTGTTCTATTCCATTGGTTTGTCTTTTCCCATAGCAGTACCATCCAGTTTTTTGTTGTTGTTAATCTGAACTTCATGTAATTTTACTTTATAGTCTTTCAGGTATTAGTCTAGCCCCATAAATGGGCATGCATAGTGTATCGTATTATGTTTATGTTATAGCAAGTTAATTCAGAAATGTAAGAACGTTTCCATTATGTACATAAGGAAAAGTAACACATTGAAGCTTTTGCCATACAGTAGTTATATGAATATCACAATCCATCAGGAACATGCATATCAAAACTATGAGATACCACTTCACACCCAGTGGGGGTGCCTACAGTTAAACAGAGAACAGCAAGTGTTGCTGAGGACAGGGAGCAACCCTCATACACTGCCACTGGGAATGCAAAATGGCACAGTCGCTTTGGAAAACAATCTTAACAATTCCCAGCTTCCTCAGGTCTTTTCTTTCAGCCTTTGTTTAAATTGTTCAAATTATTGCTTTGAAAGTGCGCATCAGAATTCTTATTCTGTAAATCCAAAACTTCCTTCTTCACCGATAATTTTGAATCTGGTCTTTTATCCTGGATCTTCTTCTTTCGCATGATTTAGTGTAGACTGAATAACCTTTCTAGTGCAGGCTGAAGAGTCTTTCCATAATGGTTTCATTTGTGACTTTCATAGCCAATTCAACACATCCATAGTGTGTTCTGTCTATTCCCACAAGAGTAGACATTTCAGTCTATTTCCACAAGATCCAGCCAACATTAGTAGCTGTGTCCATTCCAGAACTAATGCAGGACTGGACATTTTTTAAGGAGGGGAGAGGTGATTCTACACCACTGAGTGATACAAAACCAGCTGAAGCTGAATTTGAACTGGACCACCCTGGCCTAGTGAAGTTATAACCTGGCTGCAGGACTAAACTCCATCTGGCTGCTTCCTTATTTCCCTGCTCAAACCCCAGCTCCTTCCTCAACTGCCTTTATCTGTCACTGGTATGCCAACAGATTTTCTTTATAGTATCTTTTAACAGCTGTAGTATCTTTTAACGAGGTATTTAGGATTTTCTCCCCTCAAATTTCCTAACTCTTCCAGAACTTTTCTTTTGCACTTGAAGTTCAGTATCAAGTTATATCTTGGTGCATTATAGAAAGCTCATTAGTATTTTCAGTGGCCCAATTTTAATTTGTCATTGTATGACATTTAAGTTGAAATGTCCTAGGTGAGGACACGGTGTTTCTTTTCAGTTTTTTGGACCTGCTTTTGTGTCTTTTAAGTCTTCAGTTTTCTTCATGTAGGTTTTTAGCAGTTCTATTTATTCCTCAACACGTAATCCTTTTCATTATTCCTTAAAATGGGGATAGCTAATTCATTATGTACCTTATCTGTTTTTACTATGTATTTTTGTGTTTTTTTTTATTTTTGGATGGTTATTTTATTTACTGCTACCTTGTTGAACTCTTCAGTTTCTTGAGTTTTAATTGATTTTTCAGGTTTCTTTTTTTTCCTAGAATTTTTCCAGGCATTTTATTAGGTCATCTATGAATAACTTTACTACTTCTTTCCCAGTTTTTCTGCCTATGTATTTTTCTGTAATGGTTTTATTTCAGTTATTATATAAATTTTTGTATTTCTAATGATTTCCTCAACTATGATTTTTATTGAATATTTCCAGAAAAGAAGTAGTGGTATAGTGGGCATCTTGCTTTATTCCTGACTCGTAGAGGGAAAATAGTGATGTTACAGTGGTAGTTATCAATGGGAGAAAAATATAGGAGCATTGCAGAAAATAATTTACTGTTTAAAGTGTTTTATAGGCATTATCATATATTTTTCTATAGTGTCTCTTTTCCCTTTTATAGACAATTTTCAGTTGTCTCTGCCATCAATTCACCTTCATTTTCCCACTCCCCATGCCTACTTCTCAAGAAGGTACTCACTGGTTTTTCCTCTGTTAAAACTAAGGCCACTAGTGAGATATCTGTGTTGGTCCCCATTAGCAGTCCACATTGCAGAACAACATGCTTTAAATATACATTTTCTCATTAATGTCTGTAAAATCACATTCTTTTGGTTCTTTGTTTTTGGTTTGTTTGTAGTTGTTCCTTCTCTATTTGTCTTCGAATGTTGGCATAGTCCTTCTCTACTTGTCTTCGAATGTTGGCATAGTCTCGGGCCCTTAAAGAAAGGAGAGAAATACTAAATTCTATTCTATCTTCTTTTTGAACTCTTTTAGCTTTTTAAGCTATTCTGTGACTAAAATTATTATTTATTTTATAGTTATTTTAAGGGTAATGTCTCTAGTCTTCACCCATCTTTTGAGATCATTTAATATACCATAAGAGGTGGAGGGACATCCTTTTTTTTTTCGTTTGTTTTTTTGACAGGAGGATGGGTAAAAGATCATTGATTCTGTAAAGGACTGTAATGTTAAGGGAATTCATTGATAGAGTACTGGTCACCTTAAAATTGCCTTAAATCATTGTAGCATGGTACGGTCGTTACCGATAGACTTTGGGGTTACATTGCCTGACTTCCAATCCCAGCTTGATTCTACCTAGTGGAAAGAATATAGACTGTGTTCACATATCTTTGTGCTGGACGTATGACTCTACCACTCACAGGTATGACTACTACAGGCTTTCTAAGACTTCAGTGTCCTCATCTGAAAAAATGAGTATGAAAATCCTTAAATTCTAAGTTTTTTTGGTGAGAACTAATGGCCTCATGACCTCAAATGCATTTTAGAGTACTTTATATTTTTATGGCTGGAACCATAGTGGACTGTCCAATTAATGGTATTACACAGTAGCTTAAGATAAGGCAGATGCACCTATGGAATTAACCAATTATAAGCTAAATGAGTTTGTCAGATTATGAAATATGTGTTTTCCTGTTCTGCTCTGCTATAATATCTAGGAATGCAGATGATACTGGATATGTGAAGAAATTTTCCTTTGGGAAAGAGTGAAGGCATTTTAAAGTATTTATAACTTGATAAATTCTAAATTTTTTCTAACGATCCAGTTCCTTCTTAAGTTATAATTCCAGATGTTTACATTAAAATGCCTATAGAGCATCTCTAACTTGTAACCCTTTACTATGTACAACTCTAAACCTTTTCTCTAGTGATCTTTTCCCAGAAATGACAGCATGAAATTTCTGTCCATCTGCATCCTCCCCAATAACTGGTATTTCACCAGACTCTGCTGGTTGTTACATCTCCTTTGCCTTCTTTGCCCTGACATTAGTATCATTCCCCTTAGTCTAAATTATTTCCCCTAACTCTTCCCTACAACTCTCTTGCCCCTCTCCATTACTCAGCACAATTTGATATTTTTTTCCTGTGTACAATCATCGTACTTTATTTAAAGTCCTGCAGTAATTTCATATTATTAGGTTTTTCTGCCCCATTTAATTTTACATCATTTCCTCTTCAGCTGTGACTGGCATATCCACTTTTTTCCCCTTGACTTTGTGCATTTCTCACAGCCACTGTGGACACTGTTTCCCAAACTGGGATATTTCTTTTGAATCTCATCCTAAAACCTGTTTCTTTAAAACTTTGCTTATCTCTGGAATAAATCGATTCTCCTGTTATACAATTCCATACGTCTCTCCCCCCAATTTTAAATAGCATTTAACTTTATTTGCAATTATATATTTGCTTGGTTATTGAATACTATCTGCTTCCCCAAGTAAAATGAGTCCCATGAGGGCTGACACTTTTATTGTCTCCAAAGACATAGAAATCTGTGACAACATATATAACATGTACTTGACTGCTTGATATAAGATATGCAGTGATTCATTCTAAAGTGAGGTTAAATAGGTGAAGTGTCATTGACAGTGTTGACAAGTTAAACATGGGATTGTTTTAAGTTTTTGTAGCATTTTTTGATGTGCCTGTAATTTCACTTTTTCTATGAAAAATAAAGAAAACCTAGTGTTTTGAGTTTCCTATTACAGATTAAGAACCTCTTAGAAGTTGATTATGCCTGAATGAATTTTGGAGTAGAACCTTTGCTCTTTCCTTGACTCTACACAGCATTTGAAGTTTATAATCCAGAAAAGATATAGCTGGTTACTTGTTGCTTGATGTTTTCTATATGAATGTGATCATTTCTGTTATCTAAGATATAATTTTTTTATAAAACTACCCTATATTAGTTATAATAGTTTTCTAAGTTCTTAGGCAAGTTAAAAGAAATCAAGAATATGAGTATAATGCTGAAATTAGGCTTTTGTGTTGCTTTGTGGCATTTGGACCTTAACTTACTCCATGACACTTACTGGCAGATTGAAATGTTCTCATGAAAATGCTTAAGACTTTCATGTTTTCTGAAAAATTCATCTAATACTCTTATTTACATTTTTAAAATTAATGCCTTCAATAAGATTTTGGTTTTCATTTATCTTGAATTCTCCCTAGGAGTGCACAACTTCAAAAATAAAGAGACACAGTCAGCGGAAAAAAATGTGGTCTGAGCATTTATGTGTTAAATATGCATGTTAATTAGGAAAAAAATTAGAAAAATATGAAAACAGATGTTACATAAATTATTGCAGTCCCAGGGCAGCCGTAACTTATACACTGACAATAATTTTTATATGTGCATGTGTATATCTATTTCTAGATTTCTCCATATTTATGCAATTCCTAAGAGAATAACTAGAAAAAGAACTGGTATATCCTTTCAGTGATATTGTGGTACATATTCCTTCTGCGTGAGTTTTTGGGACTGTCTGGTTATTTCATATAGTCTTACCATACAGATAGTTGTTCATCTTTCCGAATTATGGCTGGACTTTTATCTTTTCCCTTCCTTCTTCTTGGTTTTGCTGATGGTCTGTCAGTGGACTTTAATGTTGAATATATCCTGTCTGAACAACAGAGTAAATTATTATCCTAGCGGTGTAAAGTATGTGTTTACAAAAAGAACAAATAACAATTATTCAGAACACTGCTTGTAGGGTCACTTTTTCCTTTTGTTTGTTGATAAATTTTCTGATAAAATAGCCATCAATCTCTGAATAGCTGTAACACAGTAGTATAATACATACTGTTTTATGTAAAAAACTTTCATCAAATTCATATATGTTGGAACAGTTGGAATTACTTGAATATCTTTCATGGTAACGAGCCATTCATTGTATAAAAATTGTGTTTTTACAAGGGAAGCTGAAAGTGATATGCTTTATTTTCGTGGTACAGAAGTTTTTGGCTCAGTGGTACAGAAAAGCTGTTTGACTATATTGCTATTCAAAGAACTGCTGAGAATATTTAGATATTTTTCATATATATTATATAATTTAGTAATGTGTGTAATTTTTCAGATAAACTTAAAAATTAGAATAAAGGAAATGCATCAAAATATAATAAATAATTGTTATTATCAAACAAACAACATGAATTGTATACAACATAAGTGCATATTACAGCTTCTAGAAATTTTAGAGATCAATGGCACATTTTTTTGCTCTCTGTAGACATTGTACCTTGTCTTTTAGTTCAGTAGTATATGATGATAAAATGTGTTTTTAATAATTTCTTTGGAACATCAGTGGATTTCAGTCTATTTTTTATATCTACTTTTTACATGTTACCATAGATATAAATTTTTTACATCTAGCATATTTTTCAATCTATGTTATTGATTTGTTTTACATTTTATTTCCTAACTTCTGCTATCCCTTTTTTTAAAATATGCATGTGTGTATATGTGTGTGTGTATAGTCAGTCACCAATAAACTTCTAATTGGTTATTGTAAGTAAATTAAGCTAATCAAGACAAAAATCTAGCAAAGAGTGATAATAGTTTGATAATTTATTAAGAGGTTCTTAAATTGAGAAGCTGTTGATGAAATTCGGTTGTCATTTTTGCAGTATAGAGTTACCTAAGCCAGATGATTCGTGGAAGCTTATTACTACAGGTGATACAATATTTTTCTTTTTCTCTAGGCAAAACTGCCGTGGAAATTAGCTTTTAACTCACAAATATTTGCTTGCCATAGTAATACATCTGTATGATGATGTCTGTTATTAATTCTTTGACATTATTCTAATGGAATTGTTTTCACATTTAATTCCAAATGTCAGATTTCTATTTTTAAATTTTTGTGATCTTAAATACTTGATATTATTTTGCTATGTGATAGAATGTCCACTATTTTAGCACTTCCATGTTCAATGAAATGAAGTTATAGCAAGTGATTTGTTTTATATTTGGAGCTTGGGTTATTGTTTTATAATGCCTTTCATCGTAGGTATTATAAAATGCCTCCCTGTACCCCAGGAGTTAAAATAAATGACAGAAAGAATGACTAATATGTAGGCTAACATGTGTCCCCTATGTGCTTAATTTTTTTTTTTTCTAAGCATCATTTGCTTTGGTTTAGCACTCTTCCCAACAAAGGGATATTTGAAGTTATTTTATTTATTTTTCTAGGTATTTGCTGTTTTTCCAGCAGTTCAGTTGAAGGAGAACTCAGTTGATATCTGTATTTTGAGTCTTCCTGTTTGCCAGCTATAACAAGATCATGCATTTTCACATTTCAGTCAGTTTTGTGGGTCAATAAAGTGCTCCTGAAAGGTAGGTACAAGTTTATTCAAACTGTACATTTAAAAATTGAATATTGTTAATACCTATCCCTTTGAACTATAACAAAAATGCAGTAGACTAGGTAACTTAAAAACAGCAGTTTATTTCTCAAAGTTATGAATGCTAGATGTCTGTGTAAAGGTACCAAGCAGATTCCCATTAATGATGTATGAGAGGGTCAGTTTGTTCTTATCTTGCCAACACTTGTTTCTTTTTCCATTTTTTAGGTAATCAGAATATTTTATGATAATGATAATGATAAATGACTTTCAGCAAAGTATTTTTCAGAGAAATGCTATATCAAGTACTTTTTATATGGCGATTATCCATCAATTTAATATTGCTTAATTTCTTTTTCTTTCTAGCATTATCTGGTAGTTAAGTTGATATTGTTTTCTAGAATAAAGGATTTCTTTCCTTAATTTTCTCAAAATCATACTTTATTTTGTTTCATATTTCTAAATCTGTGTATGTTTCTTTGTTTCGTTAGTTTTCAATTCACTATCCCTCCCCCCTTTTTTTCTTTCTTGATGTCCATAGGAGATCTCTTCTCTGTTTGTATGGCTAACATACTGCAGTTGTACTTCTAGGCTCCTGAATCATAAGATAAATTTAAAAGGTTATTTTCTTTCTGGAAAAATAATATTTCACTTAACTTGCACCTTCTATTTTGATATGGACCGGAATTTCCTTGTTTTTTTGCTGAAATGTAATTCTCAGGTTTCTTTTCATTGTATTTTAGGTTACTTTCAGTGTTTGTTGTACTGTTTTGTCTTGTCATATTTTAAATAAAATTTTAGGAGACTAAATGGTGAAAGATGAGTTATCTGAATTGTGTATATTAGAATTTTTTTCTTTTGTTCTCACAGTTGATTAATAATTTGGCCAGGTAAATAATTCCTTTGAAAACCTTGAAGATTTTGCTTAATTTTTTTCGATTGTCCATTATTCCTTCTGAGGAGTTTGGAATCAGTCTTACTCACTGAAAGCAGTTCTAGACATCACTTGGAAGACACAATAAGAGAAAAATTCTTAAGATTAACCTGCATCTTAGCTGACAAAGATCTATGAGAAGCAAGATGAATAAAATAAGTATATTGCAGATAGTGCTATGAAGGAAAACAAAGCAGGGAATGGAGCAGAAGTTCAGAGTATAGGGAGAGGATTGGAAATTTTAAATAGGGATAGGCAGGGAAAAGCTCATCAAGAAGTTAACATTCCAGTGAAGACCTGAGGGGAGTGTGCATTTCCAGCAGGGTCAACATGCAGTGCAGAGGCCCTGTTGTGGGGACATTGCTAAAGCCTTGGAAGAGCAGCAGAGTGATCTGTGTGGCTGCAGCAAAGTGAGAGACAAGTACCAGGGATTGAATTGTGGAGGTAACAGATCTTTTGAAACTTGCATTTGGTTTCCATTCTGCATGAGCTGGGAGCCATTGGTGAGCATCATAACTGGATTTCTAACTTAACAGAATTGCAGTCTGCTGGTGGAGAATTGAGTTTAAGGGAGGAGGAAGTATAGAGATGTGTAGGAGGTTAGAAGTGAGAGTTAATTATAGTTTGAACAGCAAGATTTGCTGATGGATTGAGCTTGAGTTTTGAGAGAAAGAGGAGTCGAGTCACTTCGGTCATTTTTTTTATATTGAAAACAGGCAAGATTGTTTCGTTTAATGAAAGAGGAAGATTGTAAAAGGAATACTTAGGAATGGTAAGAAGCTTAGTTTTAGACAAACAGAGGTATTTATCAGATATGCATGTGGAGATGTCAAGGAGATTAATACAGTCCAGAGTTCAGAGAGGAGGACTGGATGAAGGAAGGATTTCACCCAGAAGTTGTGAGTTATCACTGATATTTATAAAAGAGTGATGTTGATATAATTCAGTAAATATAGAAGTAGAAGAGATTTAATATCGTAGTCTTTAAGGTAATTTAGGAAATGGGGTTAGGAGAAGTGGAGTTAGTACAAAAAGTCAGGGAAGGAAAAGTCCCTTAAAGCAACAGGAAAACTCATTTCCTAATATACTGAATGCTGATGAAGCTATGTGATGGAAATATTGCAAGGAAGGGGAGTATCATCTGAGACAAATACCATTGAAAAGTGAAGGCTGTTGTTGACTGTTGGATTTAGCAATGGCAGATCACTGGCGCCTTTCTTTTTTTTTAATAACTTTTTTTTAATGCTCAATTTTTTTCAGTTAAACAATTCTACTGGGTTGCCATATTAAAATATTAGAAAATCATATACCATATAGTCTCCTATATCAGTATCTTCAGAAAGAAATAAACCACTGTGTGACATATGCATGTTTAAGTCATAGAACCACAACTAACATGTTGGGGAACCTTACTCTTGGACATATATTTCATGGTGAACCAAAATATCCAAAAGAAACTTCCCTTTTTTTGGTTATTTTTTTAATTCATTTTATTGATTTGTCACAATTGTGCATTAATTGATCCCTCCTCCTCCTCCATATCCCCCCTCTCATCCATCCCCTCCAGTCATTCCATCTCCCATTTTTCTGCAAATTGTTGGTTGGTTAAGTTGATGTTCAGTTGTTGGTTGTTTGGTCCATTGTTCTCTTCCAATATCTGGTAAATGCGTGTGTGTGTGTGTGTGTGTGTGTGTGTGTGTGTGTGTGTGTGTGTGTGTGTGTGTGTGTGTGTTTTACCCCGGGGCTTTCCCACTTCACTAACATTTGTTAACTATCCTGATCTTTTGTGCTTTTCACCTCCCCCACCTTCTTCCACCTCCTCCTCTCTCGCTCCATGATTCAGTCCCATTGGTTGTTTTTATTTTTTCTTATTTGTTTGTTTTTCCCTATATCCATCATATAAGTGAGACCATCCTGTACTTCTCTTTTTCTTTTTGACTTATTCCTGCTAATATGAGTCTTTCTAGTTCCATCCAGGTTGCTGCAAATGACATGTGTTTGTCCTCCTTGATGGATGCGTAGTATTCCATTGTGTATTTTTTTTTTTTTTTGCCAATCATCTGTTTTGGGGCATTTGGTTTGTTTCCAATTCTTTGCAACTGTAAACAGGGCTGCAATGAACATGCGCATACATGTGCCCTTTTGAATTAATGTTTTCATGTCCTCTGGGTAGATTTCTAGTAGTGGGATTGCTGGGTCGAATGGTAAGTCCACTTTCAATTGTTTGAGGGTCCTCCACACAGTCTTCCATAGTGGCTGGACCAGTTTGCACTCCCACCAGCAGTGTAAGAGAGTTCCTTTTTCTCCACATCCGCGCCAACATTTGTTTTGTCTGTTTTATATATATGGGCCATTCTTACTGGTGTAAGATGGTATCTCAGTGTGGTTTTATTTTGCATTTCCCTGATTATTAGTGATGTGGAGCATTTTTTCATATGCCTATTAGCCATCTGTATCTCCTCTTTGGTGAAGTGTCTTTTTAGTTCTCCCCATTTTTTGATTGGGTTTTTTGCTTTGTTTTTGTTGAGCTGTAGGAGCTCTTTCTGGATCTTTGTTATCAGACCCTTGTCACTTGTCTGGAGGGCAAAAATTTTCTCCCAGTCAGTTGGGTTTCTTTTTGTTTTGTTTATTGTCTCTTTTGCTGAACAGAAACTTTTTAGTTTTATATAGTCCCAGTTGTTTATGTTTTTCCTCTGCACAAAAATTAACTCAAAATGGATAAAGGACCTGGAAGTGAGACTTGCAACCATGGAATGCATAGAAGAAAACCTAGACAAAACCCTTCATGAATTTCACCTCAGAAATCCATTTGGGGAAACAACTACAGCCGGCAAAAAAATCACTGGCGTCTTTGAGAAGAGCAATTGCAGTAGAGCACCAGCATGGTTGGCATGGTTCAAAGGAAAGTAGGAGAGCATATAGAGCACATTTAAGTGGAAGTTGTAGTTAAGAGAAATTTTTAAATAGCAGAGAAGAAGCATAATGTTTTGGAATTTCTCATCAGGAATAAGCTGGTGATGCAAGAAAGAGTACAATTGTTGAAACAATGTGAATAGTGGAAAAGATTGACCTTAGATAGCAGTATGAATATTTGTCCTAAATAATAAGAGGGCAGAGGATTTGGGGATTATTTTATCTTTAAAAATATAGTAAAACTTTGTGCTACTTTCAAGATATATTAAAAGAAGCAAAAGCTTAACTGCTTTCCACTTCTTGAGACTTTTACTGTTCTTCTCATCCCTTTGTGTGTGTTTTTTTAAATTTAACATTATAAAGGAATGGTGGCTTACAGTTTCAAAAAATTCTGTTGGTCAAATTAGGACATATAGCAGACACTTGGGAATGTTATCGCTTTTGAAGTTTTTGAAAAATCTTGTTGGTAAATATTTCCATGATGCTCTAGACAACCAACAAACTGCATTAAGATCAGAAGTATGGCCATCAATTCCTTTCCCATGCCAACCTTAGTGAGTTCTTTGGTTTATTTAAAGTCATTTATCAAAAAAGTGGTAGAGTACTTCATTACCTGGATTATTTGAGCAAGGGTGGAATCATGAGTATAAAATTCTGCGAATACCAAGTGTCTGTTTTGCTCATTATAATTCATATTTCTCTGGTCACCTAGCAGAAGCACAATCCATAAATATGGTATATAGTAATATAAATATGGGACATAGTAATATAATGTGATCCCTGGGTTAACTTGCATGTGTTTCTAAGTTGTAATAATGTTTTTTTTGCCCATTCTTGCTCAAGTTCTCAGCTTCTTTTTTCCTCTATAGCTCCGTTTTTTGTTGCAGTGCTAGTTCTGTTATCTTATAGGATTCGAACAGCTTATTCTTTTTGCCCCAGTGCTGTAGGGCTTAAGTTAACAGGTGGGGTAGGAGGAATTTGGAAACCAAAAACTGGGCAGTTTGTACTCCAGTTTCCCAGAGCATCCCTAACGCTTCATCTCTTGAGTTTAAATAACTTAAATTTCTGTTTGTTTTTACTGATTGTCTCCTCCCCTAAAATCTGCTCTAGTGATTCCTTGATCACTGAACAACATGACATTTTGAGAACTGACTTTCATATATCCATGTATTTGGTGAAAGGGAATCCTCTTCTTTATAGGTGAATACTTCACATGTCACAACCAACAGCCACATGCACCATCTTCTTCGTTGATTTTCTGTTTTATAACTTTACTATTTAACATCATAATTTTCTCTTCTTGGGCTTCATATATATCTTTCTCAGTTAGTTTGCCATTCCCTCATGTGGGCCTTTGTTTTTGTGTCTAGGTTGTTGGCTTAAACCACTTACAGTGACTTCCCTTTTATATGCACAGACTTGTTTGCAAAAATTGTTACTGCAAAAGCCCTACTGTCATTTGTCCTGACACAGTTGTGTTTCTTTTGATATCCATCCTGGAACCTCTGATCCCGCCATAGTGCTTTTTCTAAGTTAAACAAGACAAACTATTTGTCTGTACGGGGTTTGTATTAGTGCTGTAATTGGAGTAATACATATTTGTGGTTCTTAATTATTTTTAATTGAGTTGAAAAATTTGAAGCCACGGTAATATTTGGGAATGTAGTTAAAGTGTCATCATCTTTAAGAGTCAGAACTTCCCTTGTACCGCCTAGTCCCATTTTGTACCTGCTTCTCTTCTTTTCTCCTTAATATACTTTTTGTCTCATCTGTCCTAAATAAATTTGCCTCTAGTCACTTAATAAAAAAAGAGAAAAGTAAAATCAGTCTGAATTCAGCTCTCAATTCATTTGACCAAACCATATTTATTTACCATTTATAGCAGGTATCCAGCTAGTTAGAAAATTCTTAAAAGAAATATCTTACAAAGATGTTTTTCTTTTTTCTTTTTATTTTTCAGTTGGATGTTGTAAGGAGATTATAACAACCAAAAAGAAAATTTATCAATTTTTTGTCAAGTTTGTGATTTTTTTTTTTTAGGTTTACACCGTAGTTTACACTAGACAGAATTCTGTTTTGATAATGAAGGAACAGCCAGCCATAGATAAAAGTGAAATGTGAAAGCAATCTGTTTGTCCTTCTCTTCAACCTATTCAGTTTTACAAAGACAGTGTACAGTGAAATTGTCCCACAGTTTCATCTCTCCCTTGCAGTCCTGCTAGTCTTTCGTGTAGTAGACCCAAAAGAGATAACATGAATTGGAAGGAAGAAATTATATGAATATATAATCAGGAAAATAGAAAGTGGATCCTTTATTATTGAGAGGTGACTGTAAAAATTTGAAGTTTTTACTTTATGTTGTTAACTATTTAGGTGTACTTTGTAGTTGCGGAACAGCTGATCTATTTAAAAGTTTTTTCAAATCTGTAATGATGTGACCATAATGATATTAACATTTTATTATTGAGATAGAAAAAAGATTTCAGTTATTTAAAACATGCATTCAGAATTTTACAAATGGTATGAGCACTAATTTTGCTTTGACTTAAAAGACAATTCTTCAGTATGTTAGTGAATATTGGCTGAAGATATTTTGAAAGTCTAAGTTACTTGAGATATATTTGAAACCTTTTTCTTATATACATCTGTTCAAAATGTTACATATTTTTAGATCATTTGTAATATAGGGTTAAAGTTTGAAGTTCTACATCTTCAGTCTTGTACAGACTTATACATATATTTATGTTAGTACTATTGGAGCTAAATAATTTTATCCACATAATGTTGTTCAGCTGTAACTGTCTGGAATAAAATTTCTTTAAAAAAATAGCTACTTTTCATTTAAAATAACCATTTAAAATTTTTTTCATCTGATAGCATGTATTTTAATTTTTATAAATAATGCAGAGGAATTGAAGTACTTGAATAGCTAAGGAGGTTGTCAGCTCAAGTTCAGTAGTATGTTATTTAACAATGTTAGACTGAAGATATTTTGTAATTAAAAATATGTTTATTACTTTTGTAAAATACATGTGCTTTCATTATATCTTATGTGTTAATTTAATTTCCTTGTGAAGTCGCCGATTAAAAGGGAATTGTGTACCAGTAGGGTTCTAAAACCTTGACATTATTTTAATCTGATAACAAATGGGTTTAAGTTCATGTTCTTTCAGTTGTTGGCAACAAATCTAAACCTGTATTTTTTGGATTTATGAGGATAAGTCCTGCTTTGGCAATCTTGTAGATCCTCAAGAGAATAGTTAAACAGTGATTAATCATTGTTTCTTCACTGAGTGTGCAGAAAAGAATGGAAAAGCTGCATTTCACACTTCTGAAGCAATTAATCCCCATGATCTTAGCCAGGTTTGTCTTGTAGATAAGTCGGGATACAAAACGGTACCTAATTTATCAATGTATGCATGCCATAAAGTATAAAACACACAATTTATTTCATATCATTTATAGTCAAATGTAAAAAAAGAGTGACTTTGCCATATCCAAGAATGTTTCCTACATTACCTTCATATAAACTAAGTACCAGAGATTACAATGGGATTCCTGTTTATTGTGCACATCTGGTGCAGTCACTATGCATTTTCTCATTCACTTGCTGGCATTTTTAGTGATTGTGGCATAAATCACCTTGCTAATCAGAAACATAAGTGACGGGAAGTCATCTCCTTTTTTTGAACAATGGGAAAAAACATATGGCTTCGTAGACAGGACTTGGCTGTTATACTATTTATGTGGCATTATATTCTGTATTTAGAATTTCATATTAATTGCAGTGGTTTGATTGAAGGCATTAAACATCCAGAGTTCGTGGTCAGAGTATTTGTTTTGTACCATTTCATAACAACAAAAAAGGTGAAATGTTTTAAAAAATAAAGGCCACTTTGGGAGAGTTTTTAAGATAAAGGTGAATTGATGAAAAAGGTATTTAAATAATGTTTGTATGTATGTTTATACAGATGCGTAGACTTAATAATAGGAGTTAGTTTTACATTCTACATATTTCAAGATACTGCGTGGATGAGAAAAATTATTGTCTTAATTGTACTTGGCAGTTGTTTGCTTTTCTAGAAGTAGTGTTCCAAGATGAATTGCGTTTTCAATGAGTTGCTATTTATTATTAACTGTTATTAGTTGTAACCTCTATTTCATATACCGTAAAACTTAAAGTAAAAAATAAATAAAACTTTGAAAAGCAAAAGAAATTTTTATGTGTAGACAACTATTCTCAGTGAATTAGAATACTGTAGATTTGAAGATTTTTTTCTTTTTCTGCCATAGTTATTTATTTCACAGAAGCTAGTGAATATAATGGCTGTTTATCCTATTTAAACTTACCTTCCTATATCTTATCACACTCCAGTTCCTTACTGTTGAGTGGCAAGAATTTATCTTGAATATGTAAATTTCAAATGGAAATTACTACTGCCCAGAGAAGTTTACAAATTTACAGGTTTTTGTTTTGTTTTGTTTTACACATAACTATAAATTAGTGAGGTGAAATTTTTTAACAAATGTATCGGAACCTATTTATTAAAATGTGTGTTATTCCCTTGAAATAATCTCCTTGGGAAGATGTATACATAATCCATTAGTCAGAGTGTTGTAGAAATGACTTTTTGAAATTTCTTCACTAGAATTGATACGTTGACTTTGAATACTCTGAAGGGAGATAAGATTCACATTTTGTATATAGTATTTTTTGTTTAAAAAATATCAATCATTATGGCTTGTATTTCAGTCCTTTATATCTTGTAGATAATTGGACAGTCTGAATAGAGTTTTGAAAAACTGCTTGAATTTTAAATAAATGATCATATTTTATCCATTTTGTTTTAGAAATTTTTTTCTAATATTGTCTCAGGGACCACCTGCAGTAGGAGCCCACAAATTGAATAAATGATAACATAAGGAAAAAGTATTTTTTTTCTTGTTGCTTCTTGTTTCAAAAGTGCTATCATGTAGATCCTCTAAGGTATAGTATGCTATTTTTAAAGATATATTTATAACTGAATTTAGACCATCTTTCTAGATTAAAATTACCCAGTGATTAAATGTGCTTGAGTTCTATACCCTACCTTCTCAATTCTTTATCCATTTTTGTTTCCTTCATACTTTTTCAAAAGACTCTTCATTCTCCACCCCCGAACATTTTTTTTTTAAAGATTGAGGTAAATTTGTTCCGAAGATCCATTCTGAAGTCATAAAATTTTAAATACACATGAGTATTTGCTTTTCTTCTTTATCAAAATATAAAAATTCTAGGAATGATGGGTTGTTAAAATCAAAAAAATAGGTAGTATTGAGATGGCAGAAAGTAACAATGAAGAAAGATAGAGTTAAATTTGTGGTGACTGAGCTTTAAGGAAAAGTATTTCTATAATGTGTTAGATAGAAAAATATATTAACCTAAAGTAATTGATATTTTATGTTTATAAAGATTGAAATTCAATTTCAAAAGATGTAGCAGTTTTCTGAGTAATGTTGAACTTCAATAATGTTGATAATCACTGTTCATTTTATTTAATTTTTGCTTTTCTAAGACTTTGCCTTCTCTTTCCCCCCCAGTCCATTCTTTGTTTCGTTGTACTCTGTAAGATAGATTCTGAATTAGCACAGAACTTGCAAAAAAAGTTATTGTTCTTTATGTTCTCATAAAACAAAGAAGAAATCCTTCCATCGCAGGGATAAACTTACTGTTAATTCCCACCTATGTGGATTATTGCTCACAGTTCCATTATCCAGCCATCCTTATCCATGCTGCTGTTTCTCTTGTACCACCATTGAAATGCTGCAGAGGCAGTATGCTTCTTTTTCCTGAGGTGCTATGAGGTAGGTAGCTGGGACGCTGTTAACCTAATCACACTTCACTTAGATAAAAAACATGTTCATTAGTGATACATTCCACCCCAAAGAGAAGTGACCTGGCAGCCATCATTGTAGGTTTCTTTCCCTTTCCCTCTCTCTTGACTCACATGGTTCTGAAGGCTCAGAAGTCCCTAGTCTGCTGTTTTTAGCCAGGAGAAGCAGGAACATGGACAGTGTAATTCATTCTAATTCCAAAGGCCAGAGGATTGGGGTGATAAGGGTGAAGAAGGTAGGAGAGAACTTCTGAATCCTCATCTAAGGCAGCTGTTTTAGCCTAAACTAGGAAGTGAATTTGCTTTTCATGCACTTTTTTGTTCTATTTAGGCCCAGAGTGCATCGGATGGTGCCTTACCCACATGGATGAGGATCTTTTATGTATTCAGTCTGATACAAGTAGATCTGTGTCCGACACAGCCACAAAACACACCCAGAGATAGTGGTTTTTCTAGCTATCTTGGCATCTCTTTGCCAAGTTGACATGTAAAGTTAATCATCACGTGAGAAGCAGCAAGTATGAGTTGCATTTATTTTATAAAATACTTGGAGATGTTACTGCAGGTCTGAGATCTGTGATAAGAGAAGAGGAAGAAAGACAAATTGGAGAAGAAGAGTCTCAGATAGTGGTGCAGCTTTGAGAAAGTTTCAGCCAGCTCAATGGTAAGGGGCATGAGGGGTGAGCAGAGCAAATTTCTCACATTGGAGATGCCCTATGTTGGGCATCAGTGCCCTGTGTGTATTTTCCTTTATTATCCCTCTTTGTGGTGGGAAGAATGTCACCTTGGCACACAGAACTGTGGTGGGTTGTGAAGTTGTGACAGGTGGACATTATTGATCAGCTGCTTTCTTCATAGCAGATTCTTTCTGAATGTTGTGCCTTCTTTGCTATTTTGGATGTGGGCATTTCACTTGAGTGAAATACAAAGGAATTCTTACTGGTCCATTTTTTTCCTCTACTTTCAGCAAATTGTAGGTTCAGAGAAGGCTACTGAGATTGAGCTCACATTGACGGGTTTTCAGGAAAGGTGCATCATAGGCACAGAGAAAGAGAAGGCAGAGTAATGGAAAGCCACTGGTTGAAGTAGTAGCGTATAATCTAGGATTGATAGAAAGGAAGTGTAATCAGAAAGGAGATAAGGGATTGAAAGTAAAGAGGTCAGAGAAAAGATGTTTAAAGGAATTTGAAAGCTCTGAGGGAATGGGAGTAAGAATTATAGAGGAGATTTTATTGACAAAGTGGTACATTAGTTTTAAATTAATACCTAAGTTCTAAAAAACACTAGTATTTTGAAACCCCCATCATGTGAATTGGAAATAAAATTTTGCCAGTGAAAACAGTTATTAATTTTAAGCATCATAGAACCACAACTGTAACTACCATGTAGTAATAAAAGATAGCATAATTATTTAGTTTTAGCATTAAATTTTTTCTGCAAAGCAAGGTTTCAGGGCCACCTGGATATTAAGTATCTTTATTGACTAAACTTTTCAGGTATCAGGGAGTATAGCTGCTTCCTTCTTTGTAAGAACTTGTTTTTTTTTTTGTTTTTTGTTTTCAATTTCTCAAATAGCCTCAGAAAATATCTCTGTGTGTGTGTTTTTTTTCCCCTCAAGAAAAACAGATGAACTCTCTTCTTCTGAAGGACCCTTTTGTGTTTTTATATCTGATAGAAGAGTTAAGTTTTTTAAAAAAAGACCAAACACAAAGCATTTATAGCCAAACATTTCTTGAAGTAATACAGGTAAGAAAAGAATTTTAAATACATATAAACAGCTTTCCAGTAGCTCTCATATTACAGAAGGGAATCAAAGTTGCAAAAAATAATTTAGGTAACTAGGCAATATAATAAGATAGATTGCTGAAAGGATAGATAAATGGGTAGACATGTTAAAACAAGTATGCTTAGCTGTAATTGAAAATTCGAGGTAGGTGTTTAAGCTTCTTTTAACAATTCTGTATATTTGAAATATTTATAATAAAATGTTGAAAAAGTAATATAGCACATGCATAAAAATCGATAGTCTGATGAGCAGATGGATAGGTAAATGATAAAGCAAGTAAATTATCAGATATGGAATATAGGTGGTGCATATGTAAATATTCGTGGTAATTTTCTTGCTGCATTTCTAAATTTTTAAAATATCTTAGAATAAAATGTTACAGAACATAAACAGGATGGTTTTGACACCAGAGATCTGAGTTCTAGTTGCATGATTTTCGGCAAGAAGCTTAACCCCTGTGCCATACTTCCCTCATTTGTAAATGGAAATAATATCTAGCATACTCATGGTTTTTATCATTAGAAAAAAATATGTGTGAAGGAACTGCAGGATGACCAACATTTTAACATGCCTGTGATATACTCAAACTGTTCACTCCAAATTTAGGGATCATTCTTTGACTTCTGCTTATTAATATGTTAAACATCTTTGGATATGTGTGTCAGTTAGCTATTTGATGTGACTTCAGATAATGTGAGGTTAAGGTGTCCATTTCTATCATCTGAATTGCTTGATTTCACACAGTCTCTGTTCCCCACATCTAGAGAGCCAGGTAATATGTCAGTCACAGCTCCACAAACGATGTCTGTACTCCATGATCCCAGGACCTGTATTTTTTTCTTAGTCTCTAAGTTTGAGATTGCCCCAGGGGTGGGAGGTTAGACCCTTCCTTACCCGATGCAAAGAATGGTGTCTGACTTTTCAGTACCTGTCAAGGACAATTCGATGTACCTTTCAAACTATTTTTATTCTGTGGAGTAAAAGTTTTTCAAAATAAAGTTACTGTATACTGAATAAATAATTCCTACTGGTTATATATTATATATGTGTCAGTGTGAAGTTTTTGTTATTGATTTCTTGAGACTATATAGTATTTATAAAGCTGTATTTACTGCTGTATGTATTTATAAATTATATCTACTGTTGGTATAAAAAACCAAAATATACATTTACTGCTTGATCTTCAGTTGTACCCTCTCCATTGGTGACCTTTTTTTTCTTATAAAAGTCATTTGTTTCTTTTTAAGAAATCAACCTAGCTTTCTGGTTTGTTTCAACTTGGGCCTCAAGTGCATTTATAAAATACAATCCCTTTTTTTTATTTGTTTCATATGCCGGGTGGATAAAAATTATGAACTTTTTATATTTATGTAAATTTATTTAAAATTAAATTCAAATTTACTACCATATGCCTCAAGGGCTAAACATAATATAGACTATTATAATCATTTATATAAATTGGTTTTAAAAACCAGTTCAATATGTTGAATCAATATGTCATGAATTTCATATCTGTATAGTTGTCATCCCAGTAAATTCCATGGCATGTACTTTTACAGCATACAGATTTTAAATAAAATTGAATAGACTTTTCTAGCCTGCATTATGGAGGAACTTCTGTTATCTTCCAGTTGACTGATTTAATATCAGAAAAGAACCATACTACTTAAATGTGAATCAGCCATATTTTGTACATCCATCCAGTCATTTAGGACAGAATTTCTGTCACTCAGTAATATTTATTCATTGTCCTTTATTTCCTAATCTCTATGTGATATAGAATAATATGAGATTAAACATTCACTTCAAAGCATTGTTCATGAACATGTACTTGTTTTCTTTCTGGAGTATTTGCAAATCTGTGACTGCCAATCCTTATGAAGCTTCTGGGTAGATAATTAAAAGACATCTTGGAATTCATGTGCTTTTGTGTAATTTATTAGTGTTTTTTGTTAGTTGCTGAAAGTATATTTACATGTATAGAGGACAACTGTGTCATGTGTTTTTGAAGTTCAACTATTCTCCTATTCAGAGAGTTGGGGTCACTATTATACCAGTGCCAAATTCTCTATAGTTCACAAAAATTTAAACATGAGTAAAATTTTGGCAACTGAGAAGAGGAAGTATTGTAGAAAAAGCAGACTGTAAACCTGTTCTTGAACAAAGGCTAGAATAAGAATTATGACTAATGAAATTGTAAATATACATCCTATTGTTAAGATGCAACAGAAAGTTTACTTTTTATGTTACAGGAAGTTTTTTTTTAATGACAAATTTTAATTAACTTAATTCTGGTAAACATTTCAAATACAGGAGATTTAATGTACTTGTCATTGGCTTTGGATATTAAATAGTGCAATCAACTGTTTTTCTATTAATTATAATATCATATCATTTTTCCTATAGCCTAATGGTTGTGGTGCTTAATGCTTAACAAAGATACATTTAAATATCTAAACAAAACCAGTTTCCATCAACCCCTTGGTAATGCTCTTTTCATAACCAAATTGCTAAATATGTTTGAGCTAACTTTATTATGTTTAAAAAGAATTAGAAAAAACAGTTTTTTAAAAAGAGATATATACCTTTCTTTGGCAATCTGCCATTTTATTTGCTTAATGTAAAATAGCAATGTAGAATGTATGCTGCTTATTTCTTGTGGTATATCTTTTCTTACAAAGTTGCCTATTAGGGTTATTTTTCCTGGAATTCTTATTCTTTTCACATTTAAAACTGAATTTAAAAAATGTAGAATAATGTTCACATTCAGGTTATCATCTTTTTAAATGCTTTCTAGAACACTTGCTAAACCTGCAATGACCTATGACAGGAAGAACTAGGAAGAAAAAAGGTTTGAGTATACTGCCTCAGTAGATCAGGGTGGTTATTAATTTTATGTGAGCCAAACAATTTTATGCCTGGATGCTTTCTGTCTGTTAATATCTTTTGGTTGTATATACTTATATATGGTTTTTACCTTATCAAATATAGGTATGTTTTGTTTATTTAGACAGTTTCAAATTGTCTTCAGAAGGCACTGAAAGCTGAAGACTCTTAAGTAATTTATTTTCAATGTGTAGTATTTACTGCTGTTCTGTATATACATTTTATATTTATGTCAGGAAAGGGCTGCAGAGGGGTGCTTTAGAACCACCTTTTCAGCTCTAAATAGCTATTGTGTACATATGGTAAGGTACTGCTGCTTAACAATTAGTAACTGCTTTGATGAAACTAAATTACATGTTTAAGTTCCCATCAGGAAGTCGCTTCACATATCTGTATTAATGTATTCAAGGCTCGAGAAGGAAAGTTAATTTTCCAGCTTAAATATTTAATTCAAGCTTAAAATTTAGTCTGTAATTAGAGCTCCCAAATGGCAGGAACATGGAGTATTTGTCCATTTTAATTAGATTGTTGTTTACCTATTAATTATATATCATATCTTGTCATATAGTTTTGATGGTAACAGATGGTGCTAGGAGTTAGTAAGGGTTTGAACAAAATAAGATTCCACATGATTTATTAAGTTGCACTTTATTAGTGAGTGGTCTACTTTAGTCAGGTTATTCTCCCGAATAAGAACTGTGCAAGATTTCACTAATTCTGGCAATTATTCTTTTGTGGAAATAGTGAAGTTAAAAACAACTGAGACAAGTGATGACTATTTAGAAACAAAATGGATCGCTTTGGAATTCTTTATTTTTAAGGAATATATACTGACAAGTTATATAATTGACATGAAATTTAATGCATTTAGCTAGAATAGATTCAGATCATCAGAATTTTATTTATTGGATAAGAATGTAGGCAAAGGGAATGTTTTTGTATATGTATATATGTTTTTATATTTATGGGGGGGTTAATAATTTAGAGTATGAAAAATAACTCTATTTCTCATTTCAAAGACATTCCTTCTCTGCTAATTGAATTTAACCAGAAGACAAGGTTCTTTGTTTGCCAAAATATCTAAGAGCAAATTCTGGTGAAGTTGATCTACAGAATTTCCTATTTGAAAAGAAATACCAACTAAGTAGAAAGACCTTCTAAGTTTCTGTATATAAGATTTTACTCTTTTGTTATGAACTCGGTTTCCTATAATGAATGAATTTTACACATGTATGTGCGTATATGAATGGAGGAGGAACAGAAGCAGATAAGGGGGAGAAATAGGGAAAAGGAAGGAGGTTTTATGATTTTGACCTATGAGTGAATCTTAAATTGTTTGAAGTTTTCTATAGTTCTCTCTATCAATAACTTAAAACTGCATTTAGTTACCATTTCTTCATGCCTAGGGTTTATATTTCAAGGCCTTATTGGATAGTATTTTGTTTAAAAAAAAAAAGTACACAGAATGTATTACTTCCTTTTACTGTTTTCAAAATTTGCTCCAGAGGGGTTCCCTCCTCTGTATCAGATACTGAAATCTATTATCTCTGTTTCTTTATTTCTTTCAATAAACTACTTTGTTTGGCTACTTTTATTCTCACTTGTTATATTTTAATTTGTTTCCACTTACTATGTCAATTTTAAAAATGTCTAATGTTTGACTTTGGTGCCATAGCTAATTCTATATGATAGGTTATTTTAACATTAAGTCTGTGATTTTACATGTTCACAGTAAACTATTAATGATGTGTAATATAGGACTTCTGTGTATGAAATGCTCCTGAAAACTGAATATACAATGCCCCCCCCATAAGAATGGGAAATTACAACCTTAGCGTGGTCTTAAATTTATGTTTTTGTCCCTCGAATGTTGAGTGCTTAAAATTAATCTCAAAATATTGTGCTATATAGTTATATTTGGAAGATGCTGTATCATAGGAAATAAAGAGAATATTTAAAGAGCACTTATTCATTTAAAATACATGTAGTTTTAGCCTGAAAGTATGAATTTTTAATATTTATGCCCTTTGTGGAAATTTGGGATTGTAAATTTTTGGGCAAAATTTATCAAAACCAATGTGTACTAGTTACTACACACACAAAGAAAACAAGTGTGCAAGGAAAATGAAAAAAATTCTAATTTTAAAATAAAAGCTGTTTATAAAGAAATGGGGTGATGATTTCTTTTTTTAAAGCAAGTAAACTATACTATCCATTTGCTGTGTTATATCATTGTATTTGGAGAAAGAAAAATGAATGAATGAATGGCTGTGTGGTGACTGCTAACAGAAATAACAAGTGAAAACAGAAATTATATTCTAGAAATGTAGTTTTCTTTGGGGTTTATTTTCCTCAACTTCTGACCCACTGCTTTATCCCTTGGAAACATTTTTTTTTTCAACAGCCAACCATGTACATATTTAACTTTTTCAAAGAAAATGGAAGTACTAAATACTTTTTTGTCTTTGCTTTAGATAGCAGTGTATGAAAAATAGTTAAGGAAATGTGATCATTGGTGGTTGTTAAAGATTTGAACCAGTTTGAGTATTTTATTTCCTACCTCTTTTACTCAGCAATAGGGTGATAGTATATAATGTTGATAGGTTGAAAATTATAGTTATTTGGAAGCAGAGTAAGATTTGAGTACTTTATGTATGGATATTAAGTTTTTTAAAGCACACTGGGAAAAACTAACATTTTGTGCCAAATACTTGAGAGAGGAGGTTTTGAGGTAGCCTCATTTATAGTGATGGGACGTTTATATGGAGAGCAGGAAGCGTGGTGGATAGAATGGGTGAATAGATTTAAAGTTCACTGAAAAAAAGTACTCAGCCTTCTCAAATATATCTTTATCCTCTCTGTTTTTGCTTATCAGATATTTCCACGTTGAAGAAGTCTAGATTTGTATTATGGTCAGCAAATGTTGTCTCTACATTTTCAAAAAGGTATTAAGAGTATCTTTTCTTCCTCTTATCTGTATGGATTTGTAAATCTTCCTTTGGTAGATTTAAATAATAAGATAATAATAATAATAATAATAAGCAAAATAAAAGTTCTTCTATTTTTCATTTTTACATGTTTTATATTTAAGCGCTATTTTTAATTAATGTATTTTTCAAGTAGTCTGTGTTTTCTTTACCTGATGAGCCAATTTATGGGAGTAGACTTGTATTTTAGTTTACTTTTTAACAACTTACATTTCTTTTTAATTAAAAAAACCTAACCTTTTAAATCAAAATAAAGTTGGCTTACATCATTGTTTATATTTTGGGAAGATAGGACCCTCCCCTTCAAGTGTTACAACCATAGTGCACCCATCACCAAAGAATCTGTGGCTCACCACCTCAGTCTGTTGTGCTTCCTCCCCGAAAAGGTTACTCTAGCAGTGGTGTTTCAGGATGAATCGTAGCCAATCCTGACCAAACTGCAGTCATCAAGATTATATAGGGTTTTTAAAATTTTTGTTTGGTTTTTTGGCAACGATCTAGATGATCAATGAAGACTCTGAATTAGGATGTTGGTCACAGGAAGTAGGAGATAGACCCTAAAATATTTAACTAATAGATACACAAAATGAGGGAGATAAAAGAGACTGGTCTTTTATTAAGAAATGAGAGTGTGGTTAACCATGTCATTTAGAATAAGGGTTGACTGAAGTTTGAAGTTTCGTGAACCAAGTCATGCTATCCATTTTTGTATAGCCTGCAAACCAAGAGTGGTTTTTATGTTTTTAAAGGTTTATAAAACATTTTAGTAAATTTTTTTGGTCATATATGAACACTTGTATGAAATTCAGATTTCAGTGTCCATAAATATTCTTTTTGTAAAGTTTTATTGTGACACAGCCATGCTTAAAGCAGAATTGTGTAAACACATTGGCTAGTTTACTATCTGGCTAGTTGCAAAATATTCGTCTACTCTTAGCCTAGAAAAGCTTTTTTTTCTTTATCTTCCTCATTCTTGTTCAACCTGGTATTCCTAACCAATGATTCACTCAGAACTGTTCAGAAAACTGTTCCTATATATAAATGCATGCATTCACCCCTGCTCATGACCTTTAATTTCTGACCACAGTGAAATTAAATTCACATGCAAATTTACTTCCAGTCTTTTTTTATTTTGAAATCTTTTAAAAGAAATTCCATTTGCTATTGACAGTATGCTGTTAAATCAATGGTTTTCCTAAATTCTATTTAGACAGTTTGGATCCTGATTATTATTATTATTATTATTATTTATTTATAAATTATGGTGATATTATTATACTGCATAGTCAGTTATGCTTGCATTTTCCATAGAGTTCTATTTCCAACATACCCAGATTTCAATTTAAGTGAACAAGTTGATTGTTAAAATGATGTGAGAGCAAATACTCTTAAGATTTTGAAGACAAGATTGAGGTGATGAAAAGTTGACATAAATGAAGCATTTTAAAATCCTGGTGTGCAATAAGCCACTGCAGAAAAATTGTTTTGCTTTTTAAACTGAGCCCTACCTCTGAATGGGGCCAAATTGCCAGCATTCCAAGGAGCAACTAGACTATCCTCTTTGAAATGGCTGTTAACCTGAACTTTTGGCTCCCTTCGCCTTTGGGTTTCCACCACCCCACCGGTTTTTTTTTTTTTTTAATTAATCAATTAATTAATTGATTAATTTTTAAACTTCACAACATTGTAATCCCAGGGGTTTACCCTCCCACCCTCCCCTCCCTCCTCCCCCTCCTTTCCCTCCTGCTCAAAGTTGTACACTTCAGTTTGGTCCTTAGCTTGTTTTGACTTTTCCTCAAATCTTTTGTTTATTTTTTCACTATATCCCATATATTAGTGAAACCATTTGGTTTCTGTCTTTTTCTTTATGACTTGTTTCTGCTAATATGATTTCTTCTAAGTACATCCATGTTATAAATTCATCGAATTTGTCATTTTTAATTGATGAGTAATATTCCATTGTGTATATATACCACATCTTTTTCATCCAGTCATCCGTTGTGAGGCATATAGGTTATATAGGTTGCTTCCATGACCTTGCAATTATAAATAGTGCTGCGGTAAACATCTGAGCACAGGTGTCCCTTTGTACCCACAGTGAGGTCTCTTTTGGGTAAATTCACAAGAGAGCAATTGCTGGGTCCAATGGTATTTCCATTTTCATTAACTTGAGGATCCTCCACACACCTTTCCATAGTGGTTGGACTAGTTTACATTCCCACCAGCAATGTAGTAGTATTCCTTTCTCTCCACATCCTCGCCAGCAATTCTTTGAATGTGGGCCATTCTTACTGGTGTAAGGTGGTATCTCATTGTGGTTTTGATTTGCATTTCCCTTATTACTAGAGACGTTGAGCAATTTTTCATGTGTCTGTTGGCCATTTGTATTTCCTCTTTGGAGAAGTGTCTTTTTAGTTCTTCTCCCCATTTTTTGATTGGGCTTTTTGATTAGCTTTTGTTTAGTTGTGTGAGTTCTTTGCGGATCTTAGTTATTAATCCCTTGTCACTCATGTGGAGGGCAAAAATTTTTTCCCATTTGGTTGGGTATCTTTTAGTTTTTTCTGTTGTCTCTTTTGCTGTACAGAAGCTTTTTAGTTTGATGTAGTCCCATTTGTTTATGTTTTCCACCGTTTTTATCTTGTGTCTCCTCTCCTATTTTGGTACAATCTTTGGGTTTCTCCCTCAGTTAGGCTCCCATCATTGCAATTCTTTGATCCCCAAAATTGCATTTTCCCTTTTCAGTGGCCTGCTGTGTTTATGTTAAGGTGATTTTGTCAAAGATTCAGTTTCAGAGTTCATTTCTTACGGAGTCATAGTTTATTTGTTAAAGTACCTTCAAACTGCGTTTCAGCAAAACAAGGGTTCCTGAACAAAAGTCTCATCTGACAACATGTGTATGGATGGGGAAAAGACTTTGATGGTCATCATTATGTAAATGGTTGCAGTTATTCTTGAAGAGAAGTGTTTGTGTCATGGCAGTTTCTGGTGTTTTTATAATGCAGTTCTGCTGGATAATCAGAAAGCCAGGCTTAACCCATACTGTGGAAATCATGATACCTCTTGCTGTGGTTTGCTTCTATCTCTTTCCTGTCTTACTTAAATTTTTGATGTTTATACCCTGACAAATTATAAAATGTTATCTTTAATGTATTTGTCTCCCACAACTGTCACAAATACAAAAAGTTCCAGGTAGTGATTACTAGTGTAATTGCTTTGAAAACCAGCAAAATAAAGTTCTATTTCAAAGCTTGTTAACTGCAAAGCAAATTGTTAAACTTTATATTTTTATTTATAAAAGTGATATATTGAAACACAAACTTATCCCATCAAGTAGTTACATCCAAATCCAAATGGAATATTATGTAGATCATTGTATGTCAAAATAGCTCTGAGAACAGAGGCCCTATCATTTTCTTACCACTATGATGCTCAATTTTCATATCTGATTTAAATTTTTTTCCATGGGCAGTTGGCCTAATTTTTGTGATTTAATCCTTGATTTATGGCCTTTTGTCTAGTTCTATTATTAAAGAGTAGTTAGAAATGCAGGTATTGGCCTATATTTGGCTAGTGACAAATATTTACCAGTGAAAGCAAGGTTTTTTGTGTATGTTAAGCAATTTTAAATTTTATTTTTATTTTGTCTTTAGGTTGTGTGATATATGATTTGTAGCTGTGTAACAATTTAAATTTGCTTTGACTTCCCTACCCTTTTGAATTTTCCTTTGTATGTAATTACTCGTGTCTCAAATGTTTCTTCTTCTTGATTAACCTTCCTTCTATTACTTCTTTTTATAGTCACCAAAATAAAAGAAATGGTCAGTGAGGCTAATTTAATATTATATGTGAATTATTACTCTCAGGACAGTTAATAATGGTCACTTCCTGCTCTTAAGAAGTTTATAACCTGTAACAATCATTTATGAAATGTTTCCCTAAGTACTTAGTTAATAAATTATAAATTTGAAAATGAGTTACCCTTTTGATAAATTAGAGCTGATTTGAGATTATCCTTTAAAAATGTCACCTATGATCAATTGCATTCTAATAAGCCTTTTAGGGATGAGAGAGGAAAGTATGTAGTAGACATGCCATGCTCAAACCTTGTGTGCATCATTGCTGTTATTTTATTTTGCTATTGTATGTGAGTAAGATGGTGTTGAAAAGAAGGGGAGAGATTAAAGATGTAGAATCAGGCTATGTAGTGTGTACGTCATGGTAGGCAATAAAGAGAGCCTGAGTTGGATAAAGACTAATGGCTGCATATTCAGAAGAAAGGTGATAATGGAAATGAAGTTTGAATCATTGAGAAGTGCTTTTTTGTTATTGTTGTTACTGAAAAACTAATATCAGCATTTTTGTATTACCGAACTTTGGTACTTTCACCTTCAACTTGTGCTGGTAATGAAAAACACAGATGTTAAATATTTGAAATGAGTAAAATGAAGGGCTCTATCATTTATGAGAAAAGGGTCAGCGACACTAGAATGGAAAGATTTTATGGAGAAGTTGATGTGTTTTCTAACATCCAAACCTTAGAACCTTTTGGGATCTATCTCAGATCCCATTTGTGTAAAGCTTTTACACAGTATCGAGCAGAAAAATACCCCGTCATGGAAGAAGATAAGGAAGCTGTGTATTCATGACAATGATTTTTGTTGATTTCTTAGAATGTGTTACTCATCCAAAGAGTTATAACTAAAGAACATTTAAATTTTTGTGTTCTCATTCTCACACAGAATGTTCTCATTTTCATACAAAATATGCTCAAACTAAGGCTCCTAAACAGACATTTCTGTCCGTAGTCCTGTTTTCTTTCACCTTCTCACAATCCTTTAAGGACACTTGGTAGGTCCAAATCCACTTCCCTAATAGCTTACAGTAGCAGTGGGCAACCTATAGAGCTCTTGAGTAAAGCTTCTAGAATTGCTGCTTTGTGAGCAAACATGTTGTTATGATTCTTTTCAAAAGATATTTCTGCATTAGTTCCTTTTAAAATACAGACTTAGTGAAAGGGTCCATAATGGACTTTGGTTAAGGTCTCTGTATTGACTGGTACTGTTTTACAGTGACCTTGGACTGTTATTTAAATGAGATTATTTCATATGTAATCTTTTCTCACCAAACACACTTAATTTTCCTGTAGAATAGGAATTCTATTGAATATGTCTTTATGTCCCTTACTTTAAAAGACAGATGCTTCACAAACAGATGCTGTATAAACAGAGATATTACACCCACATAGTAGACTGCATGTTCAGTGAATAGATGCAGACAGGATTTAAAGGTGCAGACAAACAATTGTCCACAGGTTATTCAACCAGTCCCTATCGTTGAATACTTAGGTTGGTTCTGACATTTTACTTTCATAGGTCGTATTGTAATAGATAAATTTGTATCCATCTTCAGTCCTTTATTTGGAATCCATAGGAGGATCAAGATATATTTGGGAATAAGCAGTTTGTTTGAATTTTAGGATTGTGCATATGTGATACATGTTTCAAAGTTGAAAACATTTTCAGTGGGAAGCAACCCAGGTAAGCAGGTGGATTCTGATAGAAAATGTACAATTAGTAGTAAATTATTGGTTAAATGAAAACATAGCTAAATAAATATCTTTCTATTAATTCAAGTCAAATTTGGTTGCTGTTTGACTATATCAGTGTTAGAAAACTGTTCTTGGTTTTTGAAGCATGTGAATGTGTCCATATGTGTACATGTGCCAAGATATTTGTGAGAAAAATTTCCAGTGTGGGCTTTCTGGATCAAGAGAAAATGCATTTGTACTTCTGTTAAATATTTCCGGATACCCATCCCTAATGTTGGGCCATTTTCTACTCTGAGCGGCAACATGTGTAGAGAGAGCTGGTCTTTCCCAGTCTCTCTACTTGTGTGTTGTTAGACTTCTGGAGTTTTTCCAATCTGATAAGTGAAAAATAGAATCTCATTATAGTTTTACAAAAGGACATTTTTAAAGACAAGGAATGCCTGTTCATCTGGCTTTGGTTGTGGATTTCTGGTATTAACGAATAACCTTTTAGCAGTGACTGTAAAGAATTCTTTAAATTAAAAAAAAATTCTTTAAATAACAGCAGGAGCACATGGCATTTTTCCCTGTTCTTTCTTACCTGCATCTCTCTTTTTGTTCCAAATATGAGGACCCAAAGTTACATTTCTACCAGTATGTTAATCCAGTAAAAAATAAACAACTATATAGTAGTAATTTCTGTGTTTGTCTCTGCATTTGTATACTAAGAGTTTGCTTTCTGTCCTTTATGTAAGAACTGGGGCTAGAACTTTATTATTGAAAACACTGAATTCCGTGTTAAACGTTAGTCTAAGGAACTCTGGGATTTTCCTAAAGCAAAGGGCTTTGACCTTCTATACTGTCTGCTCTCTTGGAAAAAAAAACATTTTTTTCTAGAGTCTCAGGACACACTTCTTTTTGTCATTCAAATAACAGTTTAAGACAGATACCTGAAGACCCAGCTTAAATAGCTCCAGTGTCCACACTTCCCTTCCGTCCACTTTTTATTTTCATCATAGCTGCTATGAGAACTAGTAGAACTAGTGTTTTTGTATTTTTCTGTCTGTATTCTGCTGCTAACATTTACGCTCCTTTTGATCAGCGTTCCTGTCTTGTTTTGTGCTGTGTCCCAGGGCCTAGAACTGTACCTGGCATGTATTACAATTTAAAGTTGCTGTTGAGATGAATGCTTTCTTTCATACTTCTGTTTGGTTTTTTTACTACTCTCAGATTCCTTTACCCTTCAGAGAAAGCTCTTTTCTAGACTCCCAGACTCCTATTTATTCTTGAATCTGCTGTTTGATCAGAAAGGAAGATAATGTGAACAACTTAATTTAATTTGGAAACTATAATTATTTTGAAACATTTCTAAAATGTCTAGATTTGAATTAGAATTTTCAATCTTAGTTTTGATATTTGAAACTTCATTATGGGGGGGTGTGAGAGGGTTGGGTGGGGAGCGAGTATCTATAATAGGAAGATGCTCTAAC